>REGM01000080.1:239475-251810 GCA_004194415.1 Aurelia aurita | reverse complement strand
TTTTTTTTTTTATATATGCTATCAAAAATTTACAACTAAGTTACTAATTACAATACCTACAAACTACGTTACAATATTACAGCGACGATACCACAGGGAGCGAAATACATGTCTACCCTGCGGCTATTCAAAAGGAAATTAATTAAAAGCTACATAAAACTACACCTAACTACAATTACGAAAAGAAATTTTCAAATACGAACGGAAAACAAAGGTACATGTGAAGGTAGCCTGCAACCAAATATATCAATTGCATGTGTAGGTTTCAGGTTTAGAACCAAAACGGTAAAAAATTTGCAAATCTGATTATTTGGCTGCAAGCTTCCTTAGGACATCACATAATTACAAACAAGGGGAACTACTAAAACAAAACATACTGATATACTGATAGTTCGTACTCTTTAGAAGAGTGAGCTGATAAAAACCAACTAATATATACATACTTTATACAGCAAACCATAATTATTTATAATCAACAGCATAATTTACAATTGCATCCTTCCCCACCCCATGTTTTGATTTTTTTGCAAAAGGAAGGAACCGTTTCGCTGCTCTTTATCACATCAGGTATGCTGTTCCAGAGTATACTACCCCTAAAACATATAGAGTTCGTGCCAAAGGCCACGGTGGATGTGCTTGGAAGTAAAACTGTGTCTGACCTCTCTTCTCTGGAATAACTCCCAAAGAAATAGAGGGTTCACCTGATGTAATGTTTTGTAAATCTCTATCATCAGTACAAACTCATTCAACCTTTTTCCTCTAAGTATTCATGATTATAAGACACGGGATCACCTGATTGGAATTTATTTCTAAATTCAAAATGAGTACCTCCAAACGTAGAGAATTTTATGAGCGCTACGGGCTGGGTTCGAGGAACTTTTCGTAACTAGGATCGAAAATGACGTCATTTGAATGGTTCTGGGAAAGTGTGGAGGAGGAAGAGTCTTACGCAAATCGCTGGGGAATTTTGATGACAACTATGTATAAATGTCATGGTGCTAAGAAATATGGGCCATGGAGCCAAACTCATCAGAAACGAAGATTATAGAAAGAAAGAATGTTTAATTAATAGAATGGTTGGACCGAGCAAGCAACGGAAGAATGTGACGAGAGAAAATAGAACGCTCAGAAGCAAGAGGAAATGAAATTATAAAAAGGAAAATTGCTTATTAAGACCTTTCGGAACACGTGTGTCCAGTTTAAAAATAATTCTTTTTTCTAATGTCTTTCTTTTCAGAGAATCTGGAGCATCTCACAGTCCGATAATGGTCGTATCTTGAATAATGGTCATAACTCATCGGCTGGGCATTTCATTTCACACACACTGGATACACTAGAGAAGAGACAATTGTCCTAAAAATGCTTTCGTAAAAAACATTGGCATGCATTTTTTCACTCATCTGATATAATTGCTACTAAAAACCAAAACATATAGAAAAAATAACTTTTTAGCATCATTTGGGTTGGTAATACACACAATACACACTTTGTTTAAAACATTTTGCAATCGCTTCCAGTAGAGTTTCTTGATTTTCTGGAAGAGGCTACTATACTACAGTATCTTGTATAAGGTTTCTTATAAAAAAACCATGAGTATATATTAGAGCACCTTTGCTTCCCAAATCTTATTTCATAAATGTAAAGAAACTTTTCAAGATATCAACAATTGGCAACGATGATTTTGCATAATCTTTGATGTTTTACACTTATTAGCCATGACATTTTAGCCGAAAGTAAGTTGAGGTTCTTGTTGCGACAAATCTTACCTCACAAATTACAACCAGAAGAATTTTAACGAAAATAAAGAAGTTTTAACAAAAATAAACAACATTTAGGAGCTTATTTCAATTTAAGAAGCATTTATCAAGACATTGAAAGCGGTACTTAGCAAGTCCAGAGACATTTATTGGCATAATTGCAAGATTTCATTGCGGAAATGAGACGGGCCTATTTACCTTACTCGCTGCAGTCAAGGCAAAATGGAAGAAGGAACCGCGGAAAACCAGAGCCAGAAAGAAACATTCCGGCTGCTTTCTTCAGCTTAGTTGTCAGTGGGATCTTTGCAGTGGCAATGGCTGAACCAAACTGGTTGACAATTAAAGGTGGAAAGTGTGACAAACAACATATTGGGTTGTACCAAATATTTGGTGTCGGACATCACTCGGAAAAGGAGATGAAGGGTAAGCACCTTGGCTTTGGTTGGCTGGCCTAAATGTGTAATACGAGTGTGATACAGGAACTATTGATTGGTCAACTTGACCTAAGTTAGTGGACTGATTATGCTCCTGTTGACTAAGGTGGCCTCTAACAGCGATATAACTATGCAATAATGTGAATAATGACAGTATACTTGTACTTGATTAAAGATTAAAGATAATAATCGAAAAAGCCAAAAAGAAAGCAAAAAATATGCAAAAAGAGAGAAAAACACAAAAGAACAACAGAGTAATTTTTTGGTAACAGAGATTACCCTAGAAATACACCAACATATGCCAGATTCTCCAGCTCTCGCATGCAAAAGATCTTTTTGTCATAACGTATATACATTATATTTTCATAATGAAAATACAGTTTGGATTTCAGGCGTGCAACTAGCAAATTTTAAGGGCAGTGGTTGTATGGTAGAAATGGGGCATCTGCACACTCGTCAGCACTATGAATTTATTTCAACGTACTTTTTACTTTGTTCTCTGCCAAAAAGGGCAGGGGTTGCAACCTCCACAACCCCCCTAGATGCGCCCCTGAGATGTCCTAATATGAATGATAAATGTTTCTTAACTATCAGTTAACTTGTATATAGATTGCAATTTTTGTTGACTGGATTTTCAAGTTTGACTTGTAAAAAGATTTTCCAATAAAAAATGTGTGCACACCAATCAGAATTAACATCCCAAGCTCTTGCTCAGGAAAATTCATCCGAAGGAAAATTCATTTCATTTGGATCAGTTGCAAACCATTCTTTGGAAAATGCTTTCAACTTTTGTTTGGTAAACAGTTGTTTAGAAACAGTTGGTTGTTACGCAACTTTACATCCATGATGATGAAATGTAAACCAAACTGGTTCTGTTTCAATCGTGTTCACATTTCGGTAAAGATTTGCGAACTTTTCTGTTTTCCTTTTCTTCTGAGTGCCAAACTTGAAAGTTTGCTTTGTGCACACAAACTCTGGCTTGTGCAAAATGAAATTTAAAAGATATGGTTCTGTTGTTCCTTTTTTTTAACTAATGCCCGCACAGATTTTAAACTTTCCAATCTGGTCTGTAGGCAGCTGAAATTTCTGATATTTTGATATTATAAAGGAAATCGTTGAAAGGAAAATTTTAGTGCTCAGACTAAAAAATGTTAAACGTTGGAACAATTTTATGAATATGACACTGGTTGCAACAGATCATCAGATATATTATCTTTCCAACACAATTTCCGCAAATGGCTTATACAAAAATACAACTAAAATAAAAACTTTTCTTTCTAACAAACAAACAAATAAAAACCATCCTCCGAATTCAATCAAGTAACAATGAAATATATACAAACACCGTGCCTCCTCTCCCAACCTTTCCCCCTTTCCTTTTATCATCTTATGTAGTTTATAGCTTTTCATAATTTTAAATTCAAGATCTTAGTTAACCATTTATATCATATACTATTCTCTTATATTCATTTTATTGATATTTGTATCGTCGTATATATGTTAGTTAATTAATTTGGAAGCTACAAAGGACACTGGGCTTGAAAACTGCTATGGTTCCTCCACAGTGCCATTGGCATCTCTTAATGTTGTTTAAATGGTACTTAATCTCTTTGTTGTATCCTTTGACATTTGTATTATAGTTGAACCTTGTAAACATTGCTGAATATAAAATGAATTTGAAAGGAGAAATAGGAATATACAGCCATGCACACAGAGCGTAAATTAAGCTCATCTTTGCTTATGCAGCAAAACCATTTATATACTTTGAGATTTTTTACAATGCGAAGACTAAACTATTGGTCTTCATTTCTGATTCATTAAGTTCAAATAGAAAGATCAAATGTTTTGCTAAGAAGTTTAAAATGAACACTGTCTTGGCACTGCCTATAAGCATTGGTTTTTAATCCATTGTCACTAGTCCTCAAAGTAATAAAAAAATCAATCATAGTTTTGGTCTGGCGCTCGCCACATTAAATTATAAAGGGCTGAAACAAGAAGAAAACAATGCATTAAGTTTTATTGCTTATTGTACCTTTGCCATTGACCATGCAAAAACTGTAGTGGGCTCTCTGATTGGGTAATTTCAAATTAGTGCCCCTTTCAGCTCTCTTTTATTACTCAACGCAATACAGTACAGGCCTTACGCTAGCCTACGAGTAGACCCATTATCCAAAAGAAGATCTACGAAACAAAGAGCAAAAGCTTGCTATAGTTGTTTCCAGATTTCTGGAAACTTAATTTATGCTGCCATTGTTGAGATGCGTTTCACACATTATTTGAATAGAGGATTAGAATAATTAATATAATTAATTGGTCGGCCATAGCAAGCTTGCTCTTTGTTTCGTAGACCCTTTCTTCTTTGAAAAATGGGTCTACACGTAGACTAGCCTTGCGCACATTAACATGGTTTTACTGCCTAAGAATTCTCAAGAATTCTTAAGAATATTTTTATTTTCTTAAGAATTCTTGTTTAAAAAAATTTACAGTCTTCCATATGGCTCAAGAATTCTTATCATAACGTGAAGAATTCTTGAGAAAATTCTAAAGAATTCTTGGGAATTCTTCTCTACCATGCGCTAGGCCTGTACTGTATACAGGATCCGTACCATATGAAGACTTTTAAAATTATTATTTTCTTTCGTCAAACAGATTTTTTCTGTATGAACAAGAATGTGGTGTTGGAGATGAGATTGATCGCAGCATGCTGTAGCCTTGGAATTGTTTTCAGTATTGTTCAATTTGCTTTGGACACTTGGGGAACAACAGCCAAAGGATGTAGGTCTTTGAGGAAAAATGCAACTGGAGCTATACTTGCAGGTACGTGCAATGCGGCCATTTAGTGGTATTTCTTTTCATTGGAGTTAATTTCATCGTATATACCGTACAGGCCTTAGACACATTAACATGGCAAGAACTCTAAGAATTCTTAAGAATTTACAAGAATTTACAAAAGTTCTTCATATTCTGATAAGAATTCTACAGTAGAATGGCATGAAAGACTGTAAAAAATTTCAAACAAGAATTCTTAAGAAATTAAAAAGAATTCTTGGGCAGGAAAAAAGTGTTAATGTGCGCAAGGCCTGTACTGTATATGGTGTGAATCCAATAGCTGGCCCAGGTTCTAGAATGGGAGGAAAGCTCTTAATCCTCCAAATTAATGAGGACATGGAGCATATACCAAGAATTTTTTAGGGAATTTTTCATTAACTATTAAATTTGTGGACAATGGGAAGTATTTGTCCTCCAAAAGCCCCTTAGTGGCACTACCACTTTCTAACTTTTCAGTGAAAAGGGATAAAAAATGGGAAATATGGGAAATCAACTTCAGTGCTCAAGCACTTGTAACATACAATGTATCATGTAACACTAAAGGCAAACATTTTTTTATATCACTGTTAAAAACTAAAATAACAACAACTTAACAAAAATTTTAACAATGATCTCAGAAAAGAATGAAAAATTTAAGCACTAGCTGTGTACCGTGGCACCATCCCATTGTGACGGGCACTAGCATGCACCAGTTTAGGGATGTAAAAAAGTATGCACTGGTAAAACCTGTGCTAAGTTGGTTGAAATCTCAGTTGCCAATGGCTGATGCCATGGTTCACAAAGAGCTTACTTAACAGAAACAAATCCTAATCAGAACATAAATACTAAACATAAATAAGAGGTCGCTAATCGTCAGGTCTACAAAGAACTCCCAAATATCCCACCGACCAGAAATGCCCCCGGCCACAGCACCGCCATCCACCGTCAAATACCACAAACCAGCCCCCACCCGAAAGAGCCTGCAGCGAGCAGAATCCGAACCCCGCAAAGGCAAACATCACTTTCTGTTAAAGATAATGTTGTTTACAAAGTCTCAGTGATGGTATTTATGTATTGAGATGATAGACGTGAGCAAACACGGAAAGAAGATGTTTTTAAACATCTACCCCTAATTTTTATTATTCTAGTGCAGAAGCTAACAGTAGGCTATGCTATTTTTACATACCGTAAATATTTGAATCAGCACTCTCTCTTGAATGAGTACCCCCTATAGCAAGAAAAAGCAAATGAGCACCATCCCTTGAATAAGCGCTCATTGCGGGATTTACGGTAGCTTTTTATGTAATTCAAATACTTAATGCTGAGCTTCCAAATTAGAGAAATGAAATTTAGGCAGCAAACGTTTAGTTCTCCTTTCTTAAGCATATAAATTTGTGAAGAGACGTGGGAGGTAGTTGCTTTTGCATTCGTGTTTTTGGTCATGATCAAAACTGCTCCCTAACTACATCTAATTTCTTTCAGAAACTAATGCAAACTATTTTTTCATTAATAGCATTTTCTCTCATTGCTCATAGCATTCTTCTGTATTTTCTAGTACTTCTTGTTCCTTAATAACTTTTGTTCTCATTCATTCATAGCATTCTTCTATATTTTCTAGTACTGCTCTGTGTTACAATCATGATCGTATGCTACTTGGTTGTGCTTGAAATTGAAAACAGTGAAGTAAAGGCTGGCGTCAAAGTGAAAGTGAGCCTGAGTATTGCATTCTATTTGATTATTGGTGCTGGCGTTAATGCCGTTGTTGCTACAACTCTTAACCTTCTGCAATGTACATGTGAGAAGCGAAACAGGGATGCGGAGAATGAAATGGCAATGGAACTTATGTATGATGATTTACCTGTTGACTATGATCTACCACCTATGCCCCCTGCTTATGATTTGTAATTGATTCAGTGATATGGGAGAATGCAACTGCTGCAGTATAGAAGTAAAAGGGGGTTATGATGGTCAAAATTCCATCTTTTAGGAACCATGCCAACCCTGTTGCACTTACCACATAAGTCTCACTATCATTTATTGAATTGGATAATTGTCATTATCAAGTCAGATTGAAGGAAATCAAGGAATCCTGTCGTAAGTCTACCCATTCCTGTCAACTTCTGCATATTGCAATAAGGAACCTCTTAAGAGATTAAACTTTTTCTGCACTTTGAACAAAGTGGTACATCTTGCAAATGATTTTAAGTTTTCATTTTTGGGTGCACAAGCGCCTGAAGACATTAACGAGCAGAAAGGACTTCAAAATTATTTCAGTTTCAGTTTTCCTAGACTTTAGAGAGGTATAACGGTACAACACAAAGAGTAAAGAAATTCTCTTTTTTGGATAGAAACTGGGTTATAGATATGGTATACACAGCTTCAAAGGCCCCAAAGTGAAATGCTGATCTTGAAATTTTCAAAAGATTAAAAAAGATACTGAGTGTCCCATTAAATGCCTTCCCATTTGACAAATCACCTAAACTCAAGCCTATCCGTAAAATTTATTTCTGATCTGTTTCATCAGATTTGATTTTATCTGTGATTGTTTTTGCAGTATGCTTCAAAACTAGGTAGCCAAACTTGCTAATTTATGAGTCAATCAAAACAATAAGCTACCGGATGTCCCAAAAAAGTTTCCATGTTTGAACAGCTACAGAAAGATAACCATTGTCTTGTTTTGAGCAATTTAAACGGTGGTCTTTCGCTTAAAGGCTAACTTCGATCCAAATAGTTTTTTCCGATTTTTTGCCGATTAAAAAGCCTCGAAAGTATGGATTTTCCGAAAACCATCAACTCGAGAAACCTTCGAAAAGGAAAAAATCTAGCGACAAAGGTATAAAGGAATGTTCCATGTTTTACATCTCAGGTGTGAAGAGCATACAAACGCTTGTCAATTTCATAAATTGGTGTTCAAACTCGCCAATGTGCAAAGTGCGGACTATTGGACCTTGTCTTGGGAAGCCTATTTTTTCTTCAAACATCAAGAAAAATTGTGTTTTTTACGGGCACAACAGACAAATATTATCTTTCTGGGGTCATTTTATGGAGTTCAAGCTCCGTACTGTTGGAATTTGTTAACAATGTTCGATTTCTGTGGATTTTTAGCTGAAGGCTTAACGATATTATTGATCAACTGTTTTTAGCTCTTTCTTGAACTTTTCAGGTATTCCGTTTTTCAGGAAATATCGGTAGAAAATCAATGAACGCAGATACAGAAATGAACTAAATACTCAGACCTAAGTTGGGCATTGTGTAATAGATTCCTTTTTGAATTTTTATCAACTACCACACGCTTTTACTCCAATAACAGCTCGAATCGGGAAACTTTTTTTGGGACACCTGGTACAGTTGGGAAGATACTTCGGTCCTTGATCTAGGCAAAAAAATGATTTTGAAGAATGATATTGTAATCAAATTGTGGTGTTTTTTCAAACTTTAGCACATCTTTTGGGACACCCAGTATCAGAAACGTTTTGAGTTAATCAACTTTTGAGAGATGCAAAGTCAGTGTACCATGGTACTCTAAAAAATATCCCATTATTTCTACTCACTGCAGAAGTTGCTTTTCTCCTAATCTTCCAGTGGATTGGATGTATCATTGTAATTTTTGTATTGAATCTTTTCTTAGAGATGCTAACTAATTTGACATGCTAATTTAGTTTATTGCATAGCAGTTTTAAATGAATTCGGGAAAACACTTGGCGCTTGAACGCACCAGGGCTTTGAACTTGACGCTTGAACTTGACGCTTGAACGCACTATGTTTCAAGGAAATTTCGAGTAAAAGTAAACAGTGTTACTATGATCGGCGTCGTTCTGGTGAGAAGTGTTGAACCGTACTTTTTGTTGCTGTTCATAACATGGGTAAACAAGGACAGATTTTGCCATTTGCGATCAAAGTCGAAGGGAATTCTCTCAAGCGACAAATCAAAACAACTGAAGCTGTAGCACATCCTAGGAAACCTATATGGCTAACTATCTTTTCGTTGTGCATATGCGAAAGACATTATTAAGAGAAGTCATGAGTTGATATCGAAAGAAGAAAATGTGCCTAAATATCTGCCTTGCGGATTTTATTTACCTGATTCAGAAGCTGCGCAGAATGCATTGCACTTCTCTAATATTTAGGATGCAAATAGAACACTTCAAGCCCAGCTTCTGAAGTAGATAAATAAAATCTGCAAGACACATGTTTAGATGTATCCTTTTTCTTTCGCTATAAGCCCTCCTGTGTCTATCTGCTGCAAAACACAAGCGATTGATATCATTCAAGTCGTAATCTGATTGCAATTTCCACGCCCAAAAATTTTATCGACCGCAGTGTAGTGTAGAACAGGACTGAAAACCTTCGCTTTATGTCTATGGTCAGGTGCATTGTCAGCCCTTAGAAACTTGTTTAGACCGAGGAAGGATTGATTAGCAAATAGTTAACTTAACCCCAAATCATTAGTTCTTTTCTGATAAGAACTAGGCGTTGACCAGAGAACGGAAGGTGGATTTTGCCAGCCCCTCTGACACCTTGGAGATCTACCATATAGTCACATATCTTAAAGGTTATTCCTGCACGTTTGATTTATTTGCATCTTCACATCAATCCAAACGTAGATAAACACAGCCTCGTGACTTTAATCGGTGCGTCCTATACATCAATTGTGTTTTATAACCGCGTGTTAAAATAATTTGCTTAATTTCACTGCCCACCAATGTCATTGCTTTGGGAAATTGCATCGCTGCAGCAGATTTAAGCCAAGGAGGGACTGGATAGGTATTGGAGCCCACAGGACAAATGTGGAAGACATTTCCCAGTGTACCTTACTGAAATTAGCAGCCACCGTAGAATATAACAGGATTTAGAATGTAACAAGGAAACCTTGATTTTGTTAGTGAAGCGACTACAAATTCCAACCGTATTCATGCTTGAAAAATGATCGTATTTTGTTTTAAGAGCAGTTGTGATCTTTGGTATTTTAAATTATCCGTTAATAAGTAGCTGGACTATATGATGAGATACGATGTTTCTCTGTGAGATTTTTGTAAACGTATTGTAAATATATATCTTTTTACTAAGTAGGATAGTGATTGCAGTAACGCTTTATATTATATAGATTGTTGTGTGTTCAGCACAATTTGTATACTTCCAATAGCTAACCAGTTAATGACAGATGTTGAATTAAGTATTATTTTCTTGCTCATATTTCTCGTTGCAAGGGTGTAGTGCAGTTTTCTTTACAACCCGAAAGGCCACTCATCCTTTTACCGTATACAGTACGCCACTCTCTTGGTGTCAAGAAGAATTAACGAATTTTTATAGAATCGTTTGTGATTTGAGAACGAACCGATTTTGACGAACTAAATTGTCTTATCTAAGTTGATAGTTTAGCTACACAAGTATTATCAGTTTAGAGGAATCTGATAAATGGTTTGAGAGCTACAGGCTTTCAAACATCTAAATATTTTTCTGATTCACCCGGTAAATACTGGGAATAAATTTAGCTATACAACGTGTGATTGTTATGAGACGTAGCAAACGGATCTCAAACAGATCTTAAACAGATCTCAAAGATTGCTTGCAAAATAGATCTCGAAAGATAGTTTTTTTAACTCTAGGTGGCTGACTCAATCAAGCTGCCTGCAGAAATTGGGTAATGAGAGAAGGCATGAGTATATATCAAAAGAATAAGGATAAAATCCCAGGAATAAAATCGAAGCATCTGTTGCTGGAATGTCACTAAACTGCCTTAGGTTCAGCTTCATTTATCAATCAATCTTAAATACAATTCTACACAATTACATGACATCAAAATGCATTACAAGATACCATAGAACACCAAAATAAAGAACTTTACAGGATTGTATTTAAATTGATTAAGGAGGATCTCTCTAAATAGGTTAACTAATCGAGAGAAGAGAGAGCTCCCCCATAAAAACGAATAAAAGACTGTAACATATTTTATTGAAACTAAAAAAAAACATTGTGTCTCAAAGAGACAAATAAGAATATGGAAAGTGACTAGCAGAAAATTTACCAAAAAACAGTTTTAAATATGAGTCGATGATGTCGATGAGTTTCAAATTGGACCGAAAACTGCAACAGAGCTAGCAACAACAGGTATGAACAGTGGACGGGTGTTCTAAAGTTTTGAACCAAAATGTTGAATTGTTTGAAGACCATATAAGGTAGTATTTTTAAGAGATTTGAAAAGATCACCTCTGGTCGCCTGACGAGTTCCAATCTTATGAACAGTTGAGTTAGGCTGGAAATAATTGTGAAAGTAAGAAGGAGATGGTAGCTTTATAAACAAAAGTCAAGAGACTTATAATAGGTGCAAAGTATCCTTTAGTTTTTTTTAGTTACTGGAAGAAGCTGAGGATTAATTTTTTAAATTACACAAGCAATACATGAAAATTGTAATGCCAATCGTCCAGCTTCTGAGCTACAATCCTCGACAAAACCTCTTGTCACAAACCACGTTTTTTAGACTTTTCGTCAAAAAATCGCAATAGTTACTATTTTAGCAGAAATATTTACAGAACCCCCCCCTACCCCAAGTCAATGTTGTTTTTCTTGCCTCTAGACACTTGTTGCAAGTAGAGAAATAATCAACATTGACTTGGGGGGGAAAGGGTGGTTTTCATTCTCTATGTCTACGTTTCCCTTTTTGTGACAAGGGTTTTGGCGAGGATTGTAGATAAATAAAATGTCTGCAGCAGCTGTTTAATACGGTCCAGACCCCTGCCCTTTTTGTCAAAAGGGCCAAAGTGCCCTTTTTCGGGGAAAACTGTGTTAATCTGACGCATTGCAGGAATGTATTTCGACGGTTTCTTGCGATAAAGTATCGAAATTTGTTGAATTGCCAAGGTCTTGAACTAAATATTAGAGTTTACTATGTTGAAATTTAACTTTTTTCCCGAAATCATTTGCGATTTTTTCTAAACATGAGGCTTCAAAACTTGCAAAAATGGCTGAAAATCTCAACATAATTTCTGCAACTTTTATGTCTTACTGGGTGCACCAAAAAGAACTCCACGCATTTTAAAATTTGTTATACAGAGACTACTTGATAAATTGGAATGAATCGAAGTTTGTTTGATACCCGATGGCTGAAATATTTTTGCAATTGTTTTCTTATTTTTCTGAGCTATAGAAATATTGGTAAAAATTGATTTACGAACAATCAGTTATTTCAAAATGCGCGAAACTTGCCTGAAAATCCCCCAATCAAAATTACAGTATAAAGAATCTCGCTACTCAACCACATTTTTTTTAAAGAGTTCAGAATCGAATCTTTATAAAGGCACTAAGGTATATGATCAAATACCTTTGATAAGATCCCTTT
>REGM01000080.1:149190-238461 GCA_004194415.1 Aurelia aurita | reverse complement strand
TACTTCATCTTGTCCAAAATTCTGAACATCTTTATAATCTATGCTTTAGTGGAGCACATTAACCTGGTCACCAGGGGCGTAGCCAAAGGGGGTTGCGGGGGAGTGTGGCACCCTCCAACTTTTAGTTTGTCGGCAAATTGACGCAAATTGATAACGTCTGTCGGCAAATCAAGAATTTATAGATTTGGTGTGGTACGAATTCTTCAAAATTTCCGAGTTTCCATTTCAATAATGACAATATTTTAGATCGAAAGAGGCTTTCTAAGCCAAAGTAAAGAGTTAGCCCCTTAAAAATTTTCCTAAGTCCCTATAGAATCGTTTCAATTTCCATTTTGCCAGTCGCAAACATGGGGTCGTGAGATGCATGCTAAGCCAAAGTAACTGGAGTACCCTCAAAAATTTTCCTGTAGGTGCTGATTTATAGAAACTTCCCTACAAACGTTGTTTAACTTTCCATTTTAGCAATGGTCAACATGGAGTCAGGAGAGACGTTCTAAGCCAAAGTAAAGGGCGTGGCCATCAACATTTTTCTGGGGGCTGCGCCCCCAGGCCCCAGCTTTTTTCGCCCCTTCGGCGTGAGACGATGCCCACCTAATCACTAAGATACTCCTACGGGCCTGCACTAACGCACTTTTTAAAACTGCTTCCATCAGACTGTGGCGAAAAACATAAAATTCGGGCGTTATTTAGTAAGTTTCCACGCCAGACTTCCAAAGACTTCTCACTTTTGGTGTCCTCTCTGTTGGTTCGGGCTGGATCTGCAGTTCGGGCCACCCCGTTCAACTTCAGGCTGGATCCGCCTCTGTGAGGAACGCCCTTTTTTGTCGGCAAATTGGGGGTCT
Source organism: Aurelia aurita (assembly GCA_004194415.1). Lineage (NCBI taxonomy): Eukaryota > Metazoa > Cnidaria > Scyphozoa > Semaeostomeae > Ulmaridae > Aurelia > Aurelia aurita. The sequence continues at coordinate 237,619 of REGM01000080.1, read as the reverse complement.
GCACCCCCCCTCAATAATTTTATTTAGCTTCGCCCCTGCTGGTCACAAATCTTGTTTTGGACTACGAAGAAGCCATTTGAATGTATAGTAGGGTTCAAGAACTAATATTCATCATGTACCAATTTACTCTTACTTAGCCCGACAGGCCCGTCGGAAGCGGGGGGAGAGGGGTAGGGGGGGTTCAGCCCCCCAGTAATTTGCTGAAGTCAAGCCAAGCTTATGGAAATGAAGATTTATACTTATTTATACAAGAGGAAGTTATCAGAGTTATCAAGCTATCACATTTCTATTTCATAAAATTAAAAAACAGTCTATTTCTAAGTGATTTTGAGGTCCTATTTTCAAAATTTCCCGGGAAAGCCTTCCGATCGTCGCGATCCTTTGCTCCTTTAAGATGGCAAATTCTTCATAATAGAGGCGTTTTCCAACGATCTAAAGGGCGTGGTCGCAAAAATTTTCCTCGCTCCGCTCGCATTTGGTTTCAGCCCCCCCAATATGAATTTCATTCCGACCTGCCTGAGCCATGGACTTATTAGTTTTGTTACATTGAAATTTTAGCATTTTAAGACATGATGTTTGTCTTCAGTTTGTAACTTGGTTAAAAAATGTATGATCTTTTTGCAAATATTGCGAGAAATAGACAGTCTATAGCCAAGGTTTTTTGTTGTAAAGAAGACAAAGAAATTCAGTTGATTGAAGCAAGTAAAATATGTTTCATAACCGTTTGTCTTTGTCTTAGTAAGCCTTCCTACCTTGCCCTATTATCTCTCCCATTGATTATGGCATATGGTGAATCAATATAAACAAACATTTAGTGGAGTGGGTGGAGTATGAAAGGTTTTCCTTCACGCCTATTGGCGCACCAAAGCTTTCCCATGGCGTACATATGTGGCGTACCAATTCCATACTTTCCAGTATGGGCCACCGCACCCACCCAGATGTGAAGAAATCATACTTTTGTTGATGTGTCCTTGTTGAAAACAAATAATTATAAAGCTACCATTTCTAAAGTGCTATTTAACTTGGAACACCAAGTTTCTTTTTCAATATAGTTTCTTTTATTTGGTTTTCTGTCAACTGAAATCGACTGGAAATGATTGAGAAGTTATCATTTTATTCATTATGAAAAAAGTTTTATCATTCTTCTCTCCTCTAGCTTCAAAAGAAAAGAGTATTAGGAGGGGAGTGAAGGAAGTTGGAAAAGCACTAAGAAAAAAAGAAACTGGGTAGGTTCATGTGTCTGAACTTGCTAGTTTTTGCAAACGTTCTCACCAGACTCGAAAGTTTGTAGAGCTCGCGCAATATCTGGCACGCTCAGGAACTTACAGGGTTTTCGATCTGAGCTGCGATGTCGCAGATAAACAAAAGATCTATTGTTTTAACCTATTGTTTTCAACTGTGGAAACTACGAAATTTCCGCGCAAATCGTGCTAGCTAGGCCATCTCAACTTGCACGCGCAAAATACAAAATTTCCAGTCTGGCGTTCTCATGTTTGTGTAGAATCCAACTGTATTTGAGGTAAAGCACAGAAGAACTTTGGTGCACAATTGTCATTTGACTCACAATTGCAACTGAAACAATAGGCAAACAATAATCTGTACGCAACTTAAAAGGTAGTTGCCGAAAATTGGATGGTCTATGAATAGGGTAAAGAAGACATTTACACATGTCTTTGTTTCTTTAGCTACATAATGATCATGGTGTGCTGAGATAATGGATGACTCTGGAAAAGATGGCCTTGAGGGGCATTTTACCAAGATGTATTGTGTTTAATGGTCAATTTTCTGTAGAATCACTGTTGATTCCATTATGAAATACACTTCATCTTGATCAAATGCCCCTCAACGCTATCTTTTCTGTAATTGTCTACTGAATTAACTCAAATTTTCAAAATTCTCATTAATTTTTTTTGATACCCTGTTAATTATGTAGGATTTATTCCAGGAAATCAAGGGTTAATTTAACTGCAAATTTGAATGTAAAGCTGAATTTTATTTTATACGTCAGTGAGTCTAGTCAGATCATGAAGAATAAACTTCAGCAGTACTCAATTAATTTGTGCTAAATGAAATAACCTTGAAGCCAAATCTTTTTCTTCATCAGGTTTGTTGTCCTTGCTGGTGATGTATCCCCAATTGATGTCATCTCTCATTTGCCTGTCCTCTGTGAAGACAACAAAGTGCCATATTGCTATGTGCCAAGTAGAATGGTTTGTAAATTCAATCAATTCTCATTTTCAAATATTTCTTAAAGTTAGTATTACCAAATTTAATCTTTTCATTTATCAAAGTGGAATTTTATTATCATTGAGAACTTCAGACAACCTTATTTTAAAGTGAGTGTAAATGTATTCAGCTCAACTTTTCAAGAACAGCTTTTTTGGGGAAAGTGGAATTTTGAAAAGCAAGCTATTTTTACATAAAAGGTATGCCTTTAACCTAGAAAGTGCCCTTTGAAAAGCTGCCCAACAAGAGAAGTTAGCTTCTATCATTTGTTTATTGGCTAAATGAGTCAAACTAACCTCTAACCTCAGTTTCTTTCTTTATAAGGACTTGGGATTAGCAAGCCAAACAAAGCGCCCAACAAGTGTCGTCTTGGTCAAAGAAAAGGAAGGAATCAAGGACTATTACAAAGACTGTTTTTCACAGATTTATGATATGCCTATACCTTTGTGAAACATTTTAAAACATGAAATGTATATTTTACTTTTTAAATACAGTTACATCTTATGATGATTTACTTTGAGATCTTATGTGTTGCTGTTAGTTCTTTCTGTCAAACAAAGCTGGTAGCTGAGCCTTTGATAAATAGCCTGATTTCATTGAAAATGGCAAGCCATATAGAGGGGTGCAAACTGCAAAGGGGGGGTGGTTTCTGTCCCAGATTCTTGCTACCAAATGGCAAGATCCCACTTTTCGAAAAAATCCCGCTTCCCAAAAGGTAAGCCTTAACCTAAATGAGCACTTTGAAGAACACCTGATCTTGTCAAAAAGGGCATGTCTATAGCCTCACATTTCGGTAAAAAAAATGAGCACATTCAAAAAGAGCTGATTTTAGCTAAAAAGTTAAGCCTATAATCTTACTTTCTGCTAGAAAAATCAGCACTTTCAAAAACAGACACTTTTAACGAAAAAGGTAAGCCTATAAAGTTTAACTTTTTGGTCAAAAATAAGCAATTATTAAAAACAGCCGATTTTAGCAAAAAGGGTTAGTCTATATAGCCCTACCTTTGGCCAAAAATGAGCATTTTTAAAATCAGCCAATTTTAGCGAAAAGTCAAGCCAATAACCTTAACGTTTGATTGAAAAACGAGCTCTTTCAAAAACAGTCAATTTAGCGTAAAAAGGTAAGCCCATAACCTTACTTTTTTGTGAAAAAATGAGCACTTTCAAGGTAGACGATCTTAGCGAAAAAGGTAAGCCTTTAACCTTACTTTTCGATGAAAAATGAGCTCTTTCAAAAACAGCCGATCTTAGCGAAAAAGGTAAGTCTATAACCTTACTTTTTGGTGAAAAAATGAGCACTTTCAAGGTAGACGATTTTTGTTAAAAAGGTAAGCCTATAACCTTACTTTTTGATGAAAAATGGGCACTTTCAAAAACAGCCGATCTTAGCGAAAAAGGTACGCCTTTAACCTTACTTTTTGATGAAAAAATGAGCACTTTCATAAACAGCCAGTTTTCGATGAAAAGTTAAGCCTTACTTTTGGTGAATAATGAGCCATTTAAGAAAGAGCTGATTTTATGAGCATTTTCGAAAAAAGCCAATATTAACGAAAAAGGGAAGCCTATAGCTTTAGTACAATAGCATATTAGAAGAAATTTAAGAGCAAAGCAAAACAGAGAAAAGATTTTGCGGGATATCAGAATATATTTCCACAAAATAAACTACGATTCCAGACATATATACAATTTCATACATATATACTTCGAATAAATAAAATGAAAAAACTGAAAGTCCCCTTAACTAAAGTCTGACGCAAAATTATTCATGCAAAACACGCCTTTATTCGCGGGTATTTTCACCTGACATCTAATTTGAGAATCTAATTTCGAATAAAATAATATATACAAAGTGTTTGAAAATGGTTGCAATTGGCAGGATTGTACTTGCTGTATAGAATTCACCAACAATGTGCTTTAACAAAGGACTGTTTACAGCAGAAAGGCTAACCTAGACATTAAAATTCATTTGATCAAAGTCGGTCATATCGTTCAAAAAGAATGTTCCTTAGAACTTTTATCCGAAATCCGAAAAAAAGCTCCTAAAAGGACTAGAAATGTCGACCAAATTTCTTGCAAATGTGAGCTCCAAAATAGTGACAATTACATCTTTCGCTCTGTTACTTTGAAATTGGTCTGATTTACCTCCCTAGGGGATAACCCTGCCCGTTGTCATGGCTCTTAAGAAAGACACGATCTGGTCAACTTTTGTAGCATTTTAGCACCATCTTCATAAACGGCTTTCAAGCAAGATCATAACTGTCGAATTGCACGACTGAAATAACAAAAGTGTCCTATTTCAGTTAGCCTTTCGATTATAGAGCACTGTTTGAATCAGGTAAAAATTTTGCTGCAAATAATATCATGATCTAAGATCTCATAAGAGACAAAATATCATGGTAGACTTATGATCTTTCGTCCCTTGTTTCCCTGCGTTCTTTGATTTGTTGATATCTCTCCGGTCAATAGGGACTCATAACATTACTATGAAAAAGTGGGCCCCCTTTAGGCCCTAGCAGAGTGAATCCGTACGCATCGATCAAAATAATTTGTTTTGTTTTTACATAGGAAGATTGTTGCTTGAAATGTATGCAATTTGTCATTAGTAGGTCAAGGAAACATCATTCTTTGTATTAACAGTTTGTTTTCCTATGTTCAAGCTCTTGAAACCAGACTTTAAAGTGATTTTGTGGCAGGACGTTGGTGTATTAAAACTCCCGCAAGTTGAGGCCATTTTGAACTTGCGGGAGTTTTCTTANACGCAAAATTATTCATGCAAAACACGCCTTTATTCGCGGGTATTTTCACCTGACATCTAATTTGAGAATCTAATTTCGAATAAAATAATATATACAAAGTGTTTGAAAATGGTTGCAATTGGCAGGATTGTACTTGCTGTATAGAATTCACCAACAATGTGCTTTAACAAAGGACTGTTTACAGCAGAAAGGCTAACCTAGACATTAAAATTCATTTGATCAAAGTCGGTCATATCGTTCAAAAAGAATCGAAAAAAAGCTCCTAAAAGGACTAGAAATGTCGACCAAATTTCTTGCAAATGTGAGCTCCAAAATAGTGACAATTACATCTTTCGCTCTGTTACTTTGAAATTGGTCTGATTTACCTCCCTAGGGGATAACCCTGCCCGTTGTCATGGCTCTTAAGAAAGACACAATCTGGTCAACTTTTGTAGCATTTTAGCACCATCTTCATAAACGGCTTTCAAGCAAGATCATAACTGTCGAATTGCACGACTGAAATAACAAAAGTGTCCTATTTCAGTTAGCGTTTCGATTATAGAGCACTGTTTGAATCAGGTAAAATTTTGCTGCAAATAATATCATGATCTAAGATCTCATAAGAGACAAAATATCATGGTAGATTTATGATCTTTCGTCCCTTGTTTCCCTGCGTTCTTTGATTTGTTGATATCTCTCCGGTCAATAGGGACTCATAACATTACTATGAAAAAGTGGGCCCCCTTTAGGCCCTAGCAGAGTGAATCCGTACGCATCGATCAAATTAATTTGTTTTGTTTGTACATAGGAAGATTGTTGCTTGAAATGTATGCAATTTGTCATTAGTAGGTCAAGGAAACATCATTCTTTGTATTAACAGTTTGTTTTCCTATGTTCAAGCTCTTGAAACCAGACTTTAAAGTGATTTTGTGGCAGGACGTTGGTGTATTAAAACTCCCGCAAGTTGAGGCCATTTTGAACTTGCGGGAGTTTTCTTACACCAACGTCCATCAACTTTTTCATAGTAATGTTATGAGTCCCTATTGACCGGAGAGATATCAACAAATCAAAGAACACAGGGAAACAAGGGACGAAAGGTAATAAGTCTAATATCATGGGTTAACATAAGCTCTAAATTTCTCAAAAAGATAAAGCAAAGGGCTATTAAATCTTTCTTTGGAATGAATGGCCAGATATCTAAATCGTAAACCAGAAAAGCGACAGGCTTCTGCTTACCACTGTATTATAACCATGGTTTTCTTTGAGAATTCTATCATTTTTCTTCCATTAATTTACAAGTTACGATAGGTTTAATTTTTTTCAAAATTTCCTTGAATTCCTTCCATAAAAACACGCTGTAATTTTGAAAATAATCACGATATCAAAAATTCAACAGTAAAATTACAGTGAATTACCTAAGGTCAAGCCATTCAATCCAAAGAAAGATATGATAGCCATTTACACTGTCTTTTTCAAAAACGTCTTTCCCATTTGGACCGTGTCGTGAGACTTCCATTGTTGCTAGATCCTGGATTCTAGGCCAGTCTAGGCAAGGGTATAATTTTTGGCAATTTTCGCGGCACTGAGATCTTCGATATCTTTCAACTTTACAACTCTGCATCCTTTCGGTGATATCGTACTTTAGTATTATGCCCAACATTGCTGTTAAATTTAACAATCCAACCATCAAGGCTCTGGACCTACAATATTCTTCTTTAAGATGTTACTCTTTTTCCTGCAATGAAAAGACAAGAAGTTACTTAAATTTGAATATCCTCGTAATAACTTCATTGCTTCTTAGCTTCTTAAAAAGTGCATCTATTTTCCTTAGCTACAGCAAATAAAGGCTAACAAGAACATATTTTTTTAATATTCATCTACAATTTTACAATACATGTTATTAACTACTATACCTTCTAATTACTATACAACTACACAACACTACAGGGACGATACCAGGGAGAGCAAAAGACTATGAGCTACCCCCCGGCCATTAAATAAAACATGCAACTAGATTACAAATAAGTATACTACAAGGATTAAAAAAACTACTGAATCCTGTACTAGAGTCTGTCTGACATTAGATGTCAGGCCAGGGTTGCCATAACTCGAAATGATGTCACGAGCAAACGTCTTTTGTTGTTGGAACACATTTCCTACCGGGTGTCCTAAAAAGTCTAAGTGTTTGAACAGCTCCTGCGGTGGAGCCTAATTTTCAAATTTGTTTGTTTCTTCGTTATGGTATAGATCTGGTTTAGATCTAGATCTGGTATAGATCTTCACTTGCAATTTGCGACATTGCATCACGGGGGGAGGGGGGGTTCTTGGCCAAATTTCGGATAGGGGTGTGCCGCGAGCATCTTCAAAATGGTACCGTTGGCTACACCAATTTTTGTGAAAATGATAACCTTGGCTAGACTAGTTCCTAGACCAAAAGTGTCATAATTTGCCTTCTTCTAGGCACAAATCACCAAAATTTCGCCTTTTCTAGACCGAAATCGCCAAAATTTGGGGTTTTTAGACACAAATTAAGAAAATTTGGCCTCTCCTGGGCAAAAATTGCCAAAAATTATACCCTTGCCTAGACTGGCCTAGACTAAAATTGCCAAAAAGCATACCCTTGGCTAGACTCGAAGTCCGAAAAAGTATACCCTCGAGCGCGACACATCCCCAGGTACCTTTACTATGGAAGAACCCCCCCCCCCGTGCCTTGCATGTCCAAATCAGCTATGTATTAGCCGAGTGATTTTTCACTTAAACATGGCAAAATCTCTGAGGCAGGCAACTATTGAATTAAGCCACTACCGTCCATGTGTAATTTGAAAGCGTCTTTGGGGCAGCTTAACCACCAAATTTTTATTTTAAAAGTTTGTTGATCGAATAAGGTGAAATCTGTCTTTTACTAATTCAAAAACCAGAATCCTTCTTTTTTAGGGCACATGGACATTAGTAGCTCAATTCAATAGTCGCCTGTCTTATCGACGTTGTAAAATGGCATTCAAATAATGTGGTGCTGTGCGTAAAAGCACGAGTTCTTCTCCTCTAAGAGATATATTTGCTCTGTCTTAGGGTGAGGGAAAATCCACCATAACCAAAATCTGTTTTTTGTTTGTTCTTCTGAAAACGATAGACTGCTGAGTGATCACAAGGAACTTTGTTTACGGCTAAAAACATGCAAAATAGATTTATGAGGTGCAGATAATGTTCTTTTGAACAATGCTTGTGCTTTTGGAAACTGAAGTTTTTCTCTGTCTGAAGTCTACCTTTTTCAGAAAATTTCAGCGACTTCCGACGCCAAAAAAGGTTTTTTCTCACTCTCGGAGCCTTAATCGTTTTCAGAACGCGTGTTCTTTTGGGAACTGATTTTTAGTGATTTTTACTTCCAGACGTCCATCATTTTAAGAAACTTGCCGAGACTTCAGACGTCCAACAGAATACCATCCTAATCTATCGACAGGCCAATGTATCTGGGCAAGTTTAGGTACAGCCAGAACCCACAAGAATTGTGTTTTGCTCTGGAACATATTTTACCGAGAACTATGCCTTTCATTGTGAAGGATCTTTGTCCTATCAAGTCCTTAGGGCCTTGGTGGTTAGGCCTTGGTGATTAGGCCTTGGAATGGCCGTTTAAAAGCAGCCTTGATACAACGGTCATTACTCCTGCATCGATACTGATAATAATTTTCAAAGTTTATCGCTCACACTTTCCAGTCATAATCGCAAGGATGTGTAAATATCACGTGACCAATGAGTGGCTTCATCATTTTCAATGGAGAAAGAGGGTATCTCCATGGTAATCATAGTTCGCAGAGGATAATGAGGCTTGCATAAATTGAGAATCTATAATGGCCGCAAATAGTGCCTGAAAGTTGTAATGAGCACCAGGTCCCAAATCGGTCGACGGTTGAGATTTCGAGAAGACCGTTTGGGGCCTGGGAATGAGGTTAATTGAAAAGAATAACAACAACAATTTCATACTTTTTCTTATTTCGCTTTGCAGCTTTCTGCTCTTTCGGATACTCTTCTTCGACATTTTCATCCTGTGCATTTTCAATCGCTAGGTATCTGCAAAAAAAGTCGATTTTATGAAAATATGAAACTGGTTAGAAAAGGCTTTCTTTCATATCATTCATATAACTGCATGGGACTTCACGATCAAATCTTAAATATCTAACTGTTTTAAACTAAAGTCTGTCTTAAATTAGATGTCACGTGAGCTTTGCGATATTTTGAGATAATACCAGGTGTCCCAAAAAAACGTTTCCCGATTTGAGCTGTTATTGGAGTAAAAGTGTGTGCTAGTTGATAAAAATATTAAACAATGCCCAACTTAGATCTGAGTATTTAGTTCATTTCTGTATCTACGCTTATTGATTTTCTACCGATACTTATATGAAAAACCGAATACCTGAAAAGTTCAAGAAAGAGCTAAAAATAGTTGATCAATAAGATCGTTAAATCTGCAGCTCGAAATCAACAGAAGTGAAACATTTTTAACATTTTTCAACAGCACGGATCTTGAACTCCAAAAGATGACCCCAGAAAAATAACATTTGTCTGTTGTGCCCGTAAAAAACACATTTTTGCTTGATGTTTGAAGAAAAAATACGCTTCCTAAGACAAGGTCCAATAGTCCACACTTTGCACATTGGCGAGTTCGAATATCAATTTATGAAATTGACAAGCGTTTGTATGCTCTTCACACCTGAGATGTAAAACATGGAACATTCCTTTATACCTTTATCGCTAGATTCTTTTCATAGTAAAGATTCTTGCAAAAATTCAACATGAAACGAAATAATATCAAGGAAGTAGTAGCATTTAATTCTTACCTTATATTATTTAGAATCCTCTTGCCTTGGCCGTCGCCAAAGCAAAACCTAGTGTGTTCTCGAGCTGACGGTTTTCGGAAAATCCATAAATCTTTTCATCGGTAAAAAATCGGACAAAATTATTTGCATCCAAGGTAGCCTTTGAGCGAAAGATTGCCGTTTAAATTGCCCAAAACAAGACAATGGTTGTTTTTCTGTATGTTCAAATGTGAAAACTTTTTTGCCCTGGTCGCGGGTTCGAATCCCGCCTTTATTCCCATAGTCAAATATCAGTAATTTTAACAGCTACAATCCAAAACTGGTTGCAAACGGATCATAATAAAACCAACAACCCAGCAATGTACACATGTTTGAACATGGCGAGAGAAAATTAGTCGAGTTACAGCCTTACCAATAAATTAGTTATCTTGCTAATCTTAACCAAATTACCCTGCAATCATCTTGCAACAGTTTATGCTAGCCAACGCAAATCCAATGCAAAGCCAATGCAGAGTCAACTATGCGATGAGTTCGGTAAGAAGATCTACAAACCTGCTAAGTTCTTCACAATATGATCGTTTGCTCTTTCCATCAATGGCTGTCATTACTGCGTCCAGCCGAACTTTAGGCCTGTGACAAAGACAATGTTTATTAATTTCCTTTTGAATTAAATATTCAAAAGCAGACTACAACATAGTGCATATTACAGACCAGCATCGGTGAATTCTGCTGCATGCAAATCATATCAATGTTGTGTTGTTTACCTATGTTAAAAATAGCGATGGAAAACGACTTGTTCTTCTCTCGGATCTTACCTTACGTCAAATTTTAGATAAAACATAGCGGAGTGGCTCCGAATCAGGGCCTTCTTTAACATACTAACTGGGTGGGCCAGGGCCCCCAACCCCTTCTTTAGTCCCATTATTGTATTTCCATTTTAAACAATACGCCTCTTGTTCTCTTGGATCAAGGAAACAATGGATGCCCCCCCTTCAGTATGGTCCCTCAAAAGAGGCTCCGCTTCGTGTGAACTGGCATGGTTCTTTGACTATCTTTAAACATGGAACCACCGAATGGTGGAATGGAATACTGGAATAAAGTTGAATATAAAATAAAACGCCAAATTGATCCGAACGCATTCTTTCCGTGTGGTTGACTTACTCTTCGTATTCAGGCAAACTGCGGAGAGCCATGGAGGCACCCCATGTTCTAAAGACCCCGAACATCATCAATATTTCAGCCTCTGTTTCCATTTTCAAATCTAAACTTGTCTAGGAATCAAGGTATTACGACGAGTGGATTTATGCCATGGTGTTACATTGTCTTTTTGTCGAAATTACTCACTTCCACGGCTAAATGTTGTTTCTTTGACTCTTCTCTGCTATATTAACTAAGTGAATTGTCTGTATTCAATCCTATTTGTGGTGTAAAACGGCCCTCTGGGCTCCCTCGCTCTAATCTGGCAGTTTTCCTCCAGAACTTAGAACCCACAGAATTAATTTTGAGCAAAATTTCAAAATGGAGGACAACTGCCATGTTAGAGCGAGGGAGCCAGAGGAACGTTTTACACCGCAAATAGGTTTGAATACACACGATGCACTGAATTAATAGAGCAGGGAAGAGCCGGGGAAACAATTTGTTGCTGCAGAAGCAAATAATTTCGATAAAAAGACAACAGAACCCCATGGCCTAAATCCACTCATCGTAATAAAGAATATGAAAAGCAAGTACTGGACACGGCTAAGTATGAATTCTTGTGATTAGGCCTTCTCTTCTCATGTGCTGTCTACTCGTTGTAGTTAGGCTGCTATGAATTGTCTCCATTTTTTTCAATCTTGAGCTTTCCTTACAAGCCAAACTTCGGCCTAACTGGGGCAATTAGACATTGCTCAAGTAATATTGGGCAGTAAAGTACAAGAAGACAAGAAACAAGTGAAAATGAAATGAAAATATGCTTTGGATTTCATAGCCTTAAAGAAAAGTTTATTAAATAATTTTTCCACTGCCCCAGTTTCCTTTTAGCGATCCGAAACCTTATACAAAATAAGTGCATGCAGTTTACATGTTGTTTCGTATTGATACTGATCTCTAACGATCTTCAGTGGATCACTGTTCCACAATCCCCAGTAATTCTTCCTATAACTTGGTTTTTGATAGAAAAGGATTGTAACCCAATTTCCTTCTGGCTTCCGGTATTGTTGGCTAGAGGGGAAAAGATATTGACCTCGATCAATTGTTTGCTGGATTTACCAACAGGAATATAAAATTACTTCGGAAGTCTTTTTGCGCATAAGAGGAACTTGAAACTCCTAAATGAAAAAATCATTTTACTCTTCGAGTAGTTAATTGCAGGAACACGAATTTCGAATTCCGTTACTAGTTTTGTTCTAGAAACGTTCGTAATTTTTCTCGATACATCGAAAGAAGCATGACGTTTGATAAGAAAGATAGTCGACTGGACAAATTCAACTCGATGTTTTCGATTTCCTTGTTGATCGCTGTTTTATTTGAAATGGGCTACAACCAATGGACATTCATGGAAATGAAGCAAGAAATAAAGGAACTGAAGATGCAGCAATTTCAAAACACAGAGAAACTTAATAAACATGAATTCAGCCACAAGATCACTACAACACATGGAAGAGCTTTCAAGTTCGCAACCTTTGGCTCAAATCTGGCAATCAGCCGTATGCGAAGGTATGTTCCAAATGGACATCCCTTGCTTGATGGACTTCATGCTTTTATTCAGGAAACGCTGAAAAAGAACACACCCAGTCTGAAGACGTGCCAAAACAAGTCTGTCGTGTGTATCAAAGGTGACAAGGGTGACAGAGGACCGAGAGGAAAGGCTGGACCATTTGGCTTCAAGGGACAAAAAGGAGATCATGGAGAAATTGGAAGATCAGGAGTACGTGGTCTCCAAGAGTTGCCGGGACCTAGTGGACCAAAGGGCCAAAAGGGTGAGCCTGGGGCAAACGGCAAATCCATAGAGAAACCAAGAATGGCCTCCAAATGGCAGGCTGTTATTAGAAAACCAGAATCAACCAATCTTACATTGTATTGTGCAGCAGAAGGAAATCCTCCTGCAAAAATGAGATGGGAGTTTGATGGGCGTAAAACTGACTCAAGGTACACTTATCCATTAAATGGTGCTTTGCAGATTACGAAGATAAAAGAGAATGACCATGGTAGAATTAAATGTCTTGCTGAGAACATATTAGGCAAGGCTGAAATTGCAACTACACTTGATGTTCAAACAAAACCAATAATTCAACTGCCTGCAAGGAAAGTTTTGGCTACAGTTGGGCTACCGGTGCATATATTTGGCAATGCTACAGGGAATCCAGCACCAAAAATAACTTGGAGGAAGGGATTTGGCTTATTCAATGGAGAGCAATTCCTCTCCAAAGACGGTCAAAGTTTGCAGTTGAAGTTAAATGCACCTACAATAGACGATAGTGGCTATTATGTTTGTACTGCAGAAAATATTGTTGGAAAGGTGAGCCAGACGATTTTGATTGAAGTTGCTGAGAGGAACTGTGGTACCTGGAGAAAAAGTGGGCAGACTAAAAGTGGGGTGTATACAATAAACCCCGATGGTGGCTCGCCCTTTAGCATTTATTGTGATATGACAACTGCAGGTGGTGGCTGGACAATAATTCAACGGCGTGTGAATGGAAAAGTTGATTTTTTTCGCAACTGGATGGAGTACAAAAATGGATTTGAGAATTTAGAAAGTGAATTCTGGCTCGGAAATGACAAGATACATCGATTGACAAAACAAAAAGATATGAAAATCAGATTTGATTTAGAGGACGTAGCAGGAGCAAAGACATTTGCAGAACATGGCACATTTTATATTGATGGGGAAGAAAAGCAATACACAGCACATGTTACGTCATACTCAGGGACAGCTGGGGACTCGTTCAGTGAAACAAATGGAATGAAATTCTCTACAAAGGACAAAGATTATGATACCAATCCTAAGAGTTGTGCAAATAATTATCATGGGGCATGGTGGTACGGCAGTTGTCATAGTTCTAATCTTAATGGGAACTACCTCAATGGGCCACACAAGTCTTACGCAGACGGTGTCAACTGGAGGACATTCAAAGGGTATCATAATTCATTGAAAAGAACAGAAATGAAAATAAAGCCAAAAAATTGAATGTGAGAAGAAACTGTGTAAAACCAAAAGTAATATTTTGCTGAACAGGAAAGTGCAAAGATACTATGAACTGGCATGGTTCTTTGACTATATTTAAACATGGAACCACCGAATGGTGGAATGGAATACTGGAATAAAGTTGAATATAAAATAAAGTTAAAAATGACGCCAAATTGATACGAACGCATTCTTTCCGTGTGGTTGACTTACTCTTCGTATTCAGGCAAACTGCGGAGAATCATGGAGGCACCCCATGTTCTAAAGACCCCGAACATCATCAATATTTCAGCCTCTGTTTCCATTTTCAAATCTAAACTTGTCTAGGAATCAAGGTATTACGACGAGTGGATTTATGCCATGGTGTTACATTGTCTTTTTGTCGAAATTACTCACTTCCACGGCTAAATGTTGTTTCTTTGACTCTTCTCTGCTATATTAACTAAGTGAATTGTCTGTATTCAATCCTATTTGCGGTGTAAAACGGCCCTCTGGGCTCCCTCGCTCTAATCTGGCAGTTTTCCTCCAGAACTTAGAACCCACAGAATTAATTTTGAGCAAAATTTCAAAATGGAGGACAACTGCCATGTTAGAGCGAGGGAGCCAGAGGAACGTTTTACACCGCAAATAGGTTTGAATGCACACGATGCACTGAATTAATAGAGCAGAGAAGAGTCGAGGAAACAACTTGTAGCTGCAGAAGCAAATAATTTCGATAAAAAGACAATGTAACCCCATGGCCTAAATCCACTCATCGTAATACCCTTGTAAGAATATGAAAAGCAAGTACTGGACACGCCTGAGTATGAATTCTCGTGATTCGGCCTTCTCTTCTCATGTGCCGTGTGCTCGTTGTAGGTAGGCTGCTATGAATTGTCTCCATTTTTCTCGATCTTGAGCTTTCCTTACAAGCCAAACTTCGGCCTAACTGGGGCAATTAGACATTGCTCAAGTAATATTGGGCAATAGAGTACAAGAAGACAAGAAACAAGGGAAAATAAAGTGAAAATATGCTTTGGATTTCCTAGCCTTAAAGAAAAGTTTGTTAAATACATTTTTTCACTACTCCAGTTTCTTAAAATTTTAGCGATCCGAGACTTTATACAAAATAAGTGCATGCAGTTTACATGTTGTTTCGTATTGATACTGATCTCTAACGGTCTTCAGTGGATCACTGTTCGACAATCCCCAGTAATTCTTCCTATAACTTGGTTTTTGATAGAAAAGGATTGTAACCCAATTTCCTTCTGGCTTCCGGTATTGTTGGCTAGAGGGGAAAAGATATTGACCTCGATCAATTGTTTGCTGGATTTACCAACAGGAATATAAAATTACTTCGGAAGTCTTTTTGCGCATAAGAGGAACTTGGAACTCCTGAATGAAAAAATCATTTTACTCTACGAGTAGTTAATTGCAGGAACACGAATTCCGTTGCTAGTTTTATTCTAGAAACGTTCATAATTTTTCTCGATACATCGAAAGAAGCATGACGTTTGATAAGAAAGACAGTCGACTGGACAAATTCAACTCGATGTTTTCGATTTCCTTGTTGATCGCTGTTTTATTTGAAATGGGATACAACCAAGGGAGATTCATGGAAATGAAGCAAGAAATAAAGGAACTGAAGATGCAGCAATTTCAAAACACAGAGAAACTTAATAAACATGAATTCAGCCACAAGATCACTACAACACATGGAAGAGCTTTCAAGTTCGCAACCTTTGGCTCAAATCTGGCGATCAGCCGTATGCGAAGGTATGTTCCAAATGGACATCCCTTGCTTGATGGACTTCATGCTTTTATTCAGGAAACGCTGAAAAAGAACACACCCAGTCTGAAGGCGTGCCAAAACAAGTCTGTCGTGTGTATCAAAGGTGACAAGGGTGACAGAGGACCGAGAGGAAAGGCTGGACCATTTGGCTTCAAGGGACAAAAAGGAGATCATGGAGAAATTGGAAGATCAGGAGTACGTGGTCTCCAAGGGTTGCCGGGACCTAGTGGACCAAAGGGCCAAAAGGGTGAGCCTGGGGCAAACGGCAAATCCATAGAGAAACCAAGAATGGCCTCCAAATGGCAGGCTGTTATTAGAAAACCTGAATCAACCAATCTTACATTGTATTGTGCAGCAGAAGGAAATCCTCCAGCAAAAATGAGATGGGAGTTTGATGGGCGTAAAACTGACTCAAGGTACACTTATCCATTAAATGGTGCTTTGCAGATTACGAAGATAAAAGAGAATGACCATGGTAGAATTAAATGTCTTGCTGAGAACATATTAGGCAAGGCTGAAATTGCAACTACACTTGATGTTCAAACAAAACCAGGAATTCAACTGCCTGCAAGGAAAGTTTTGGCAACAGTTGGGCTACCTGTGCATATATTATGCAATGCCACAGGGAATCCAGCACCAAAAATAACTTGGAGGAAAGGATTTGGCTTATTCAATGGGGAGCCA
This sequence comes from Aurelia aurita, assembly GCA_004194415.1. NCBI lineage: Eukaryota > Metazoa > Cnidaria > Scyphozoa > Semaeostomeae > Ulmaridae > Aurelia > Aurelia aurita. The sequence continues at coordinate 221,227 of REGM01000080.1, read as the reverse complement.
TTCCTCTCTAAAGACGGTCAAAGTTTGCAGTTGAAGTTAAATGCACCTACAATAGACGATAGTGGCTATTATGTTTGTTCTGCAGAAAATATTGTTGGAAAGGCGAGCCAGACGATTTTGATTGAAGTTGCTGAGAGGAACTGTGGTACCTGGAGAAAAAGTGGGCAAACTAAAAGTGGGGTGTATACAATAAACCCCGATGGTGGTTCACCCTTTACCGTATATTGTGATATGACAACTGCAGGTGGTGGTTGGACAATAATTCAACGGCGTGTGAATGGAAAAGTTGATTTTTTTCGCAATTGGTTGGAGTACAAAAATGGATTTGGGAACTTAGAAAGTGAATTCTGGCTCGGAAATGACAAGATACATCGTTTGACAAAACAGAAAGATATGAAAATCAGATTTGATTTAGAGGACGTAGCAGGAGCAAAGACATTTGCAGAACATGGCACATTTTATATTGATGGAGAAGAAAAGCAATACACAGCACATGTTATGTCATACTCAGGGACAGCTGGGAACTCGTTCAGTGAAACAAATGGAATGAAATTCTCTACAAAGGACAAAGATTATGATACCAATCCTGAGAGTTGTGCAAATAATTATCATGGGGCATGGTGGTACGGCAGTTGTCATAGTTCTAATCTTAATGGGAACTACCTCAATGGGCCACACAAGTCTTACGCAGACGGTGTCAACTGGAGGACATTCAAAGGGTATCATAATTCATTGAAAAGAACAGAAATGAAAATAAAGCCAAAAAATTGAATGTGGGAAGAAACTGTGTAAAACCAAAAGTAATAATTGCTGAACAGGAANAAATGGAATGAAATTCTCTACAAAGGACAAAGATTATGATACCAATCCTGAGAGTTGTGCAAATAATTATCATGGGGCATGGTGGTACGGCAGTTGTCATAGTTCTAATCTTAATGGGAACTACCTCAATGGGCCACACAAGTCTTACGCAGACGGTGTCAACTGGAGGACATTCAAAGGGTATCATAATTCATTGAAAAGAACAGAAATGAAAATAAAGCCAAAAAATTGAATGTGGGAAGAAACTGTGTAAAACCAAAAGTAATATTTTGCTGAACAGGAAAGTGCAAAGATACCAGGAAACAACAAATAATAGCCCTACAAAATTTAGTATTTGAAGTGATATACATTGAAGTACGTTGGTTATTTGTAAGAATTGATAGTTGATAGCAACAGATCGCCCAAAAGGTAAGCATATGGATTAGAAAATCTGTTAGGGATTGCAATGGGTGCATCTTTCGAAATTCGAAACTATTACGTTGTATGATTGTATTCAGACTTATTGCATGTGCTGTTGTTTGGTATTTCTTATATCTATACTAATGTCAAGCGATCTCAAGTGCATCAAATATGTTAGCTGGATTTCCACTGATGCAAAATATAGCACGTGATACATTTTCAACTGATTTGATTGGCTGGTGCGAAGGAAACGTCAATCAAAGAGCTACATCTTTCGTTTCTAATCAATGTAAGGCGCTCCCTGACGTAAATATGGCACGAGAGACATTTTGTACCTACCGGATGTGTAAAAAAAATCGCGGACGGCAGCCTGTAAATTTTAGTGCATCAATTTCTTGTGTTAATAACGAAATATTCATTGTTGGGGGTTTCTTAGAATTGAGTCTGAGAACTGAAATTGTCTCATCTTGTCAACGATTCCTAGTACAAGTTCCTGATAAATCCGGCTATAACTTGGTTTCCTTTAAAGTTTAACCTTGATAACTCGAACTCTCACGGGAGACAGAAATTTGTCTGAGCTAACGAGTTATTCGAGATATCTGCAGCTCTGCTCTGCCAGTATTTAAAACTATTGAATTTCGCTAGATATCGAGGTTCAACTAATTGAGGAATGCCCCCATAGGCCATAAGTGCCCAAAGTTAGGCCAAATCACCAAATCACCAGTTAGGCCAAAACTTAGACTTAGCCGTGTTCAGAACATGATTCTACATATTTCTAGACATATTTCGATTTGAAAATGGAAACAGGGACTGAAATATTGATGGTGTTCAAAAATCTTTAAAACATGGAATGCCTACATAAATTTCCCCAGTTTCCCTAAATTACAAAAAGTAAGAGTTAACTACATGGAAAGAATGATTTTCTATCATTCTAACGTAATTTTGAACTTTATTCCAGTATTCAATTCAATTCAATTCAATTCAATTCAATTCCATTCCATTCCATTCCATTCCATTCCATTCCATTCCATTCCATTCCATTCCATAATTCCACCTTGCATGCTTCAAAGATAGCCGTGACTTTTAAGCAAAAAATGATTAAGTAGCATCATTGATATCATGACATCATATTATATGAAACAAACAAAAAGGGCAGATAATGTAACAATATAACAATAGAATCTGTTGCTTGTTACTGACACATCAATCTTTACTGACTAGGGCTTTTTATGGCTGACTGATCAAGTCGTAAATCGAAGGTTGTTGCTAGGACAAGACGTAGGTATTGTTATATTATCTGCCCTTTTTATGTACAACAATCAAGCAAAAAATTCATTCACAAAAATTAAGAATTATGCTTACACATTGAAGAAGAGAACTTTGACCAACTCCATAATTGCAGATTCAGGAATTTTATCCAGGTTTCTTAAGCTTGCAATTAATCGAAGATTCTAAAAAAATAAACGTTGAATTAAAAATACAGCTATACATAATTTCTGAGCTTCTCTATGATTTCGTGAGCCTTTATCCTTCCCATTACAGTTTTTAAAAGCACACAATTTGCTCCACGAAAAACGAATTCAAAAATATTTCAGTTTTCACAAAGAAAAAATTATGCAGCTCTTAGCTTCTCTTTAAAATAAATGTTTACGTTTCATAGTGCTGGAAGAGTGCATATTTGATTGGTCATGATGGAAAAAGCTGAGTAGACATGTGAATTAATTTAAGTGCTTTTGAAAGGCTTCAAAGATTCATTTAGATTTCCTGAACTTTTTCTCACAAAACACCGACTGCTAGATCCGTTATAACGATTTTACAGCAGCGATAAAGACAATAAGCTGAAATCCTAGCATCAAAAGCCCCCAGGGGGCACTCGACCCCCCTGGGTCAAGTGCCCTGGGTCAAGTGATATTGAAATTCTCACCCTGTGACGGAGCAATTTCTTTTCAAATTGAGTATCGTGTCTGTGAGCAAACTGGCAACAAACAAAAGCAAGATTGTAAATTCCTTATTTAAATCATGTACGAGACCAATTATTTTGAAACTATACACCCCTTTGGGAGCACTTTTGTGAAAAAATACCCTGTTCAGCGGCACATACCCGCTACAAAAATTATCGAAGTGCCCCATTCCCCGGGTCTAAAGCGTTCTGTCGGCGCCGAAGTTGCTGGAAAAGGTCCCTTCGGAGACTGTGAATTACGTAGGATCTTTTCCAAAGGATTTAACTGGTTGAATCTAATGATGCTTTTCTATTCCATGTTTACTAAAGGTTTGGAAGTGGCAACGTTAGCCACTGAGTAGATTTGCCCCAAGTCTATTTCATGAAGTCCGTCTGACCGATCCCTTTCCCATCGTTCCTGGATCTGCCATTCTAAAGCCTGGTTTCCATATGATTGTTCGTGTCGTTCCCGTCGCTCCCGTCGCTGAAAAACAGTACCAGCAACCGTAGCGACACGAACGATTTGATGGAAACTATCACTTTTTTCTGCCAGCGATCGTAGCGACGCGAGCGACACCCTGTCGCTGAGATAGAAAAATTTATATCTCAGCGACGCGAGCGACTGCCAGCGATGGGAATTTTGTAATGGAAACCACTTTCCAAAAAGTCAGCGATCCCAGCAATCGCAGCGATGTTCTGCGCATCTGCGCATCTGAGCCCAGTCTCATTATTTTGAGCCTTTGATGCAATTGAGCGACAGCAGCGATCATATGGAAACAACTCGATCGCTCCCGTCGCTCGCGTCGTTCGTGTCGTTCTTGTTGCTGACAGAATTTCCAGCGACGGGAACAACAGCAGCGATCATATGAAAACCATTCGATCGCTCCTGTCGTTCGCGTCGTTCGTGTCGCTGAAAAATTTACCAGCGACGGGAACGACAGAAACGATCATATGGAAACCAGGCTTAACATTCCATTCCATTCCATTTCATTCCATTCCATCCCATTCTATTCCATTCCAACAGTACTTTGTTCCTTTACGGAATGTTGGAATAACGGATCCGGGAACTATGGGAAAGGGATCGGTCAGACGGAATGATGAAATAGACTTGGGTCAAGTCTAGCCACTGAGAAGCTACAGACAAGAGTAGTAAGTCCAGATAAACATGTGTAAGCATTACCTCAACATGCATCTTTTCCAAAGTTGAAATTCGAAGATCTTGTTTTTGTCTTGAATCAATCATCATTATGATTTTATCTACAATGGCTTCTTCATCAAACATCAATTGATCAATCTTGACACTTGTCCCAATTTGTTGTTGCGGTTGCAATAAATCACAGTGCTGTTGAAAGTTGGCGAGAAGGTCTGCTATCTCCTGAAAGGAATGATAAAAACTGTTTAAAATGATCAATAAGAAACAGCATCAAATACAGGATGTTTTCGGATTGCAGGATCATAAAATTTGAAAATTTTAAAAATACCCGCAAACAAAAAACGTACATATAAGAACTTGCATACTGAATTTTTGAAAAAATAATGGCTAAAGCTATCGTTTATTGTTTTAAAACAATAGGCTAGAATTTCAAACAGTGTTTCTTACTCGCGGGTACCTACTGTATTTGAGAGATTAAAAATGATTCCTGTGACTTGAGCTCTTGCTTTTCTGGCGGTAAAGAAACGATAGAATGAACAGAAGAAGCCCTCCGTTAAAACTTCTAAAAAGGGCGTGAAAGCATCCACTATGCAGCGGTCCAAGTATTCACGGCTTTGTTTTGAATAGCTATTGCTTCCAATGATTTGACGAAGGAAATAGGTAGACTAATTACCTAAGTCCCTTGTATCCCTGCGGTAAACCTTGTTTAACAGGAACTCATAACGAAACAGGTAAAAAGATGACCCTGCCTGGGCTTATTCTCAGCTATCCCCTCACAGAAAAGAAATGCAGCAAAAATCCCATTCGCCACAGAGATAATGACGACGATTTAGCATATGCAAGTAGTGGAAAGATCACACTGTCAATTAAGGCTTGAATCACAATGGAATTCGTTGAATCTTGTGAGCTGATTGCCACCACAAGTTCTTGTGGTGATGGCCTAAATAGGGTAAGTTTTTCAGAGTAACATTATGAGAGGAGTCTCTGTTGACTGAAGCGATATCATTAAAATCAAAAGAGCACAGGGAAACAGAGGACTTGGGTGATAAGTCTTGGGAATAGGGCCGGAATGGTTGGCATAAACAGGAGCTGCAATTTGACAAAAGACTTGCAAACAAGTTAAAATCATCTACACCCAATCAAGAACGTAAAGAAAATGTCGCTCAATAGCACTATTCTAATATTTTTACTTCACTTCTCTTGTCTTGTTTACTCTTTATTTGGTACATTATTGAGGCTCTGATAGGGGGGCGTCGTGGCTCCTTTGCTCCCCCTTAAAAAGCAACATTCTCTCTTCAAAATTTGAATGGATTTTTCAGCTTTTTCATCTTCCCAAACGATTTGTGTGTTTCCTGGTCCCTAGTTCCAGTATTTCTTATAGTCATGCTCTCTTGCTCCCGGCCCTTTTTAAGTCCTGCTCCCTTACTCCCAAAAACCCCTTTCAGAGCCTCATTGTTGGAATGTATCTGGTTTGTAAATATTCTTCGGGTGCTAAAAAATCATAGTACAAAAACCGACATTTGATCCGAACATTGCAAGGTCCAAGGTCTAGGCAAGGACGTTACTTCATCATAGGGTTCAAATCTCTAGAAAGGTGACGTAAATTCTATTACATTTGTCTTTGAATTGAATGTCTTGAAAGGAACTTGTTACAATGCTTTGCTTTGATATAATCCTACCGTGAACTTTTTCGATATCTTAATTATTTTCAAAATTACAGTGCTTTTCTTTTTTTGAAAAGAATTTACGCAATTTTTGAGAGAAAAAAAAACAACCATAGTAGCTTCCAAATTAATGTAGGAAAATTGGTAGGATTTTCAATAAAATTATAGTTAATGAAGGGCTACAATATGACAGTAAGCTCAAGTCTGCCTCTGTTCTGGCTTACGATTCAGAAATTTGATGACGTCACAACATCAAACGAGTTGAAATATAGCAAAACTGTCATTTTAAAAATAATGAAGATGTCGAAAAAATTCCCGGTAGAATTATAGCAGGGCACCATTCATGAAGGATATTTTTATGCAGCGAAACATTAGCTACAATCTAAGGCATGGCAATGACGCTCAACTGCCAAAGGTACGAACCACGTCCTTTGGGGTTGAGTCGATAACGTACCTTGGGAATAAACTGTGGCAATTTTCACCGCAAGAAATAAAACAAGCAAACACCCCTCCTATTTTTAAAAAACAAATTAAATGTTGGAATGGTGACAAATGCAACTGTAGGCTCTGCAAAGTATATATCCCAAAAGTTGGGTTTCTAACAGGATAGATGTCTTAATGTGCTTTAATCTTTTAACCATTTATTTCCAGAAACTGTAAATTTTTCTTTAATTTTAGTCTAGTAGGCCTTAATTAGCTTTAATTCAGCTACCATTTATTCAGCCTACGATAAATAAATAAATAATGATGATGATGATGATGACCCCAAGTTGTTTTCAAGTCATTGATGATTTCAAGACAGGTAATAGCCATTTAAACTACTTTTTAAAAGATTTGGAACCTATGCTATCCTAACGATGAAGTAATGTGGCTCCAAGTAGAACAGTATGTACTTAACTAAGTTGATTTTCATTACGTATGAGAATTAAAAATAGTATCTAACTTCATTGATTTTTATTACGTATGAAAATTAAAAATAGTATGAAACGAAATGAAACACATGATAAATTACGCAAAGAAGAATCGACAGACAATCACTTACGTCTTTTGTAACCATTTTCGGAGTTTCTGTTTCGTCGGTCTGCTCTTGGCCGTCCGCAAGAATTCTTACAGCCTAACGGAAATGACGAAATTAAAGGTGAACTTTTATCTGATTTTATCACAGAAGGTGAAATCTTATTTTAAATGTCAAGAAACTTGTCTGTGGCAACATAGATGGTGACAATCGCAGAAAATGAATTATGATTCTTTCGAAAAACAAATAAGAAACCAATTAAGAAACTTTTAGTACTAATGCGTTGACCCTTTGATAAAAATTGTGGAAACTTTAGTACTAAAGTACTAAAGCCCTGGGGGGGGGGGGCACTTCGACGACAATTTTTGTACCGGCTATGTGCCGCTAGACAGGGTATAGTTTTTAGCGATTAGTCTGGTACCCAGGGTATATCCTTCATAACTTTTTCACAAAGGTGCTCCCAGAGGGGTGTATAGTTTTGAAATAATTGCTCTCGTACAGGATTTTGGCAAGGAATTTGCAATTTTGCTTTTGTTTTGCCAGTTTGCTCCCAGAGAGGGTAATCAATTTGAAAAAAATTGCTCCCACACAGGGTGAAAATTTCAATATCCCAGAGGCGCACCCCCGTTCATTTTGAGGTCAAGGGCCCCTCTTTCCCCCTTGGGACTAACGGCTGATCAAGGTTCTTTCAAATGACGCATCTAATATTTTGGTTCCCTCAGAATTACACAGAACACTAAGACGAGCCGCTCCGCAGGGGCGTAGAAAGAAGTTCTTACTTGGAGGGGCATAGGTTTGATGACAAATCTGAGTTGATAGTTGAAATCAGCATGAGTATGGCTATCAGATGATATAAAAGCCTATAAAAGTTACTGCGAAGATTTTTGTTATACTCTTCTTTTTTTATACTCCACTTTAATTCCCAATGGACTAATCCCCAGTTATTCAACCTAAACTTGAAAACTAAACATAAGATGAAAATGGGGGTTCGGAATATCTTTCGATCAAACCCTCGCTGAAAATAATCCTACATATGGTACTGATTTAATCCTCATTTTAATGCCAAGGTAAATGGAATTTCCACTCATAGAAAATCTATGCGTATCGACACGAATCGCAATATGGTGTATGAACAAATGATAACTTTCAATAGACTTTGATACCAAATAGGATAATACGAGACTTGAATGGGCAATTTTGATGGACAATCAAATTCAATCTCAATTGTTTAGACTTTCGATGAAAGATTTACCAGCTTGAACCACTGGATTTAAACCTCAAATCTGGTAAAGTAAAAGGGTCTGCCGGGTGAGTAAAAAAAAGTTACAACGTTTGCAAGCCTGTAGTTTGCTAGCTATTCACCAGATTCCTTAAAACTGATTATCATTGTGTGGTAACATGTCAAGTTAGGTAATGAGATTTGGCTGGCTAAAATCAGTCTTATCTTTCTTGATTTACGATTGATTTCTTAAAAGTGCTTTATCTCAGAATCGTTCAAAACAGGCCTAAACTTCTGGACCAAATTTTCCAACATTTGAGCACCACAGCAATGAAAATGAAACTTAACGGGGATGTCTTATTGCCTAGGCAATCAGTTGTGTACACACAGAGCCAGCCCTACTATTCTTTTTACTAGGGAATTTCTTTTAGCCGTTTTTCAAATAGTTGTCAGTATCGTCATACTGAATTGTTAAACAAATTTTAATCAAGAAATTTAGGCCTGTTTTGAAGGATTCTAAAATTGAACAATTTTATAAAATCGCTCATAACTAGGGAACAATACAACCGATTTAAACTAACTAAATTTTGTTATCTAAGTTGACCTGTTACCCACACAATGGCAAGCAGTTTTAACGAATTTGATGAATAGGTAGCAAACTACAGGCTTTGAAACGTTTCAACTTTTTTTTTACTTACCCGGTATTTCTTCTAGTATCTTACAATGTTCCATGGTACGATTCGTGTCGATATGCGTAGAATTTTTCTAAGTGGAAGGAGATTGCACAAAAAGATTTGTCACCTTGTCAAACTTAGCAAAACACTCCTTCACTTCTGGATCAGACAGATGTTGTTTATCATCTAACAATCGAAGCATCTTCATCACAAATTGATGACTGATGAGGAATTCTGTTTTCAGCGATGAAATCTAAAAGAGGCAAAGAGACAAGAGTTTAGAATTAGACCGTGCACCATTATTGTTCTCGAAATCTCATAATGAAATCTCGTGTTACGATAAAGAGTGCTCTCTCACAGCTGATTGGCTCCTGAAAAAATGGCATCCTATGGTTGTACACTGAGTTACCACTTTCTTCTGAGCGCCAATTTGTGTAACATTATAATCCCATTGTTTTAGGAGCCAATCAAGAATATGACAGTACTCCTTCAAGCAAGGATGGCTTTTCATAACGAAATTTTGAAGTCTCCAATATGAAAAAGAAATTTGCGAGCCATAACAAAAGACTTCGCATCTCCCGTGCAGCAGAACATAGGTTTTCCACGGTTTATCTTGACTTGATTGATTGATTGATTGAGTGCACTCAGATGGGAAAAGTTTATTTTTGAGCACCGCAAATTAAATTGCTTGTCATATCAGAGACGTGAACCTTCAATTTTATAAAATTTACTCTTGCCCGTTACATGCATATTTCACAGCCTACCGCCTACGTGTCTATTTATGGCTTTATAACACGAGCAACAATGTTCGAATCTTTTACAAAGGACAATTTAAAACATCTTCTAAGCTAGATATAACTGATAACCACGGCAGAGGTTTAGATAAGTCTGTCATGATTATTTTACACATTTTACATCAGTAGCCAAATATTGAATGATTGCTTCTTTTCTGCTACTTTGCTTACAAACAAGAATTTATCACTTGTTGCTAATAGTTCAAATATTAAAGAAAGGACAAGACCAGACAAAGTGCCATGGAAATGTTCTTTCAAATCATTACTACGCAGCACTCTCTGAATGTTATTTATTGCTAGTCATAAGGTTTACATGAATTAGTCAACTTTTGACAGAAGTTGAGGTTGTTCAGTAAACCCTTTTCCTTGCAGCACTCGTTGGGTAAGCTCTTTGGTTCCACGTATTTTATGCTATTTAGTTGAAAAAAGAAACATCTGTAATCTTCAAAATAATCATAATATCAAAAACGTTCAAGGTAAAATTATAGCAAAGCACCTACACGTCCTTTCCAGCCATGCAATCCAAACAAAAATGTAATAGCCATTTACACCGTTTTTAAACAATTGTACCCTGGGTACCGAGCATATGCTCAGCATGAAAATGAATGAAAGACAAAAGTGACGTACATCCGGAAAGACAAGATTAGGGTAAACTTGTAAATCCAGAAGACTAATGTGAAGTAAACCAAACCAATAACAGGGAAATTATGAAACCACTGGCCAGATTGATGTTGTAATACGATATCAACTGCTACAAGAGGTGACCACAGGGAACCACACAGTGCGATTTTTTAATATCACCGTATATAGCGAAACTTTCATTTATAGCGAAATGAGCGAGCGAATTCGCTAGTGAATTTGCGCAGCAATTCGCTCTTGCCAAAACCGGTCTTTCCCGGTCTTTCCGCGCTCCACTGTTTGGCAATGAAACCAACAAGTTTCACTCTTACCATTCATTCATTCATTCATTCATTCATTCATTCATTCATTCATTAATTCATTCATTCAATCATTCGTTCACCATCCATCCATCCATCCATCCATCCATCCATTCGTTCGTTTATTCATTCGTTCATTCATTCAGCCTTCATTCGTTCGTTCGTTCGTTCGTTCATTCATTCATTCGTTCATTATTTCATCCTTTCATTCATTCATTCGTTCGTTCATTCATTCATTCGTTCATTATTTCATCCTTTTATTCACTCGTTCGTTCGTTCATTCATTCATTCGTTCATTATTTCATCCATCCATCCATCCTTTCATTCGTTCATTCGTTCATTCATTCATTCAGCCTTCATTCGTTCGTTCATTATTTTATCCATCCATCCTTTCATTCATTCGTTCGTTCATTCATTCATTCATTCATTCAGCCTTCATTCGTTCGTTCATTATTTCATCCATCCTTTCATTCATTCTTATAGCCTCCGTTCCTCTTATAGCCTCCGTAACACTGAGACAAACCTGAGACTGCCAATGAAAAAAACAGAAAATGGCCAAAAATGTTTTTCTTACAGAGGAGCAAAGTTATGGAATAGCCTTCCAGCTGAGTCAAAGCAGGCATCCTCCCTAAGTTCTTTCAAGCAAACTTTATAGGATGATGATGATCTTTATTTTAATTGTAAATTTTGAATTTTGTAAATAGGTTATTTAGCATTATGGTTTTTGTAATAGTTTTAAGATTTAGGTTATTGTAATTTAGTTTAGTTTTAATTGTATATGTATTTTATGGCAGGGCCCCTTGAAAATTAACACTTGTGTTGAAGGGCTATCCTCCCTTAAATAAATATTGAAATATTGAAAATATAAATAAAAATATTCGTTCATTCATTCATTCGTTCATTATTTCATCCATCCTTTCATTCATTCGTTCGTTCATTCATTCGTTCGTTCATTCATTCGTTCATTCATTCCTTCATTCATTCAGCCTTCATTCGTTCGTTCATTATTCCATCCCTTCATTCATTCATTCATTCGTTTATTTTCGTCATTCTAAGATAGCTACCTTTGTTTACCCAAGGCTATAAAGTAATCAGTTTTAAAGGCACACCATGTGACCCAAAAAAGTGAAACTTTATTTGAAAAATCAGCAAAATTTGATTACGTTACCGATCATGAAAGTTTCTTTATGTTAACTCGTCTGAAGGACCAAATTAGTTTTAGCCCAATTGTAAAGTCTCGAAATTTCTTTCAACTTGTGTAAATTTATGAATTTATTAACAGTACAATAGGAAAAATCTTTTGGAGTAGCATTGTTGAGTTTCTTAAGGGGGTCTATTGCACGCTTTCCATAGAAGCGTGCTTAGCAGGCAAATATAAAAAGCTTTTCAAGGCGTGGAGAATATCAGGTCGATAGCAACCTTTCGCAAAAGACAGGCTCCCTCCCACCCACCCCTTTCTGGTTTCAATGAGAATCAGGTTCATGTGTCGTAAGAACGAAAGAGCGATAGGAGTTTTGTGCTTACCGTGTATACTTTTGGTACTCCTGTATACAAACTTGCAAGGGTGGGTATGTTGCAGTGAGTACAGTGGTCCTATGTATGTCCACACAACCGGTTTATTTCTCACCTACTATGTTAATGTCTGTCCCTAAGATCAGGTTTATTTTAAACTCTTTTCAATAACATCATTTTGCAACTAACTTGGACTGTTCATGTTCTTGAATGTTGGTCAATATTTGTCCTCAAAATTGGGTTTTATCGGAGTATTATAAAAATGTATGTCCCCAAAACCAGGCTTTTTAAGAGCGCAGTGAAATCGTGTTTCCAAGACATAAATAGGACCACCAAAAACACAGCTCATGCCCACCCTTGAAACTCACTACTATCTGTGCATTGAAGTTTAGTTAATAAATAAAATTATTCTCGGTTGAATGCAATGAATTAGAAAATACGTGCTTTTACAACCTATTTGGTTTGAAGCATATACAGTGCAATCATAAGAAATGATGATCAGGTTGAATTTTTTATCCCGCAGCATCACTTAAATTGCTTGCTTATGTCCTGGACAACCTCCTATATCATCTGGGACTGAAACGTTCATATCACTCATATTAGATTGCAAGATATAGCTTTTTGGCTAAAACTCAATATTTCTTAAAATTCTATTACTCAAAATTTAATTTTTCATGCAATTATTCCATTGTCTCTTTCCCAAAAGCATAAAAAATCCTACTTGGTCCTTGATCAAACAATACAAAAAGATTTTCTTTTATATTCAATATAAAATTAAAAAAAAAACGAATTACTTAACACACCACGTACGAACTACTTTACAGCACTACAAGGACGATACCCCGGGGAGCAAAAGATCATGACTACCCCAGATTATTTTTCAAAATTATTCAAAAAGATTACTTAAAAAGATTATATAAAAAAGATTATTTAAAGATCTGTAATATAATCAAATTCGAGAAATTTTTCAAAAACTTTCACTTGTTATTGGGTCACCTGATCACTTTTCATGCTCAGCTGCAAAAAATCTAATAACAAAAATGTGAACATGCCTATTATACATTACTTTTTAAACTAGTTACTTTAAAAAACTTGACGAACAATTTCACATCAGGAAGAAGTCTGGCAGAGGCAGAAGTGTCATACAGTATGTGTTTATCGGGCAGGAAGCAGGCCAGCCTGTGTTACGCAGAATCGAGAAAACTTTTCCGGGTGATAATTTTAATGAATTGTGGTCAATTAACCGCAATTATGTCGTCATAAATTTTCTCCTTATTAAAAACGCATGGATCGTTATCTCACAAAACAACAGACAACAATGTCTTGCATGGCTGGGTTCCAGTTTTACCCGTAAATTGTCCAGAGTAATACTGTGACCACTCAGTCTGGTTGCTATCAGTAGGCTGATGGCAGTGTTTACGATTAGTACGGTCGTGACAGTGTTTACAAAAGCAGAACTGATGACATTGTTGATTGTAATCATAACAACGCTTAAAGAAATGTAGAAGGCAATTAGAATAGAACATCAACATAAAATGGATATGTTCAAGGTGACTAAGCAGAATTTTTGCACTTTAGTAAAGAAAACCCAAAACCGAGCTTTTCGAGAGTTTATCGTTTGTTAGCTCTAACGAAGAAATACAGTAATTCATTGGGAAACGAGAGAAGAATCTAAAGCCTGATAGCGCTGTTCTGAACTTTTGTCAAGAAAACCCAAAACCAAGCTTCTCGATAGTTTACTACTGCCAGCTCGAGCTCAAACGAAGAAATATAGTGATTTCATTGGGTTGGGAAACGTGAGAAAATCTACAGCCTGGTAGCACTGTGAATATTGATTGGGAAACGACAGAAGAATCTACAGACTGTGTACAGCCTGATAGCACTTTGAACTGTTTACAAATTAACCAAGAATGTCAGAAATATTCTTAGCAGAACTCGTACTATCAGCTTTGCTCCTAGCCACTGCTATCTGCTTGAATGTGATGGGAACTTATTTGCTGTGGAAAAAAGAGCGAGGCCACACAAACCAGCGTATTATCCTCATGAATTTAAGCGCATGCGAGGCAGTGACATCAGTTCTGTTACTCGCTAACATTGTTCTTGAATTTCTAAAATTGGACCATGAAGTCGAAAAGATATACGGGCAAATATTATTTGCTCCTATTGAGGTGCTTCGTATGGAGTACTATTGCATAATGTGTATAATGGCAGTTGATCGATGCATTGGGACGAGGCTGCCTCTAAAATGTTTTGTGTTGTTCTCGAAACGAAAAGCCAAAATTTTAATTGCAGTGACGTGGATGCTTTCGTTGCTGGCTTGTGTCTTGTTTGGGACTTTTTACCGTGAGTTTTCACCACGTTTTCATTTGTTCCTACTTGTTTTGGGCGTCGCATCTCTGTGCTGTATCATCGTTTCGTACAGCTATATCCTGGCGATACTGATTTGCTCTAGCAACTTACAAGCAGGGACACACAACAGACGGAACTGGGAAAACAAGCAATTTATCAAAATGACTGCAATAATAAGCTCAACATTCGTTTTCCTGATTTTAATTCCAGAGTTCGTTCACGCGTTTTTACAAAAGAAAGCCTCAGATGAGGTCAAATACATCATATACATAATGTGGTACATAGACCTCGTCGTAGACCCAATCGCGTATATACTAATTCGGAAGAAACTACGAAAAGCATTTGTTGAAGTCTTTAAATGCGGTGGCAACTTGTATACTCCTGATTAATTTGTCCTTTGAAGATTTCTATCTCTACTCTCAAAGCACCAATGTCAACAATCAAGGTATCTATGTTCAAGTTAACTACCGAGTAATGTTTTAAAAATGATTTCGGATTGATTCATGCTAAATTCTGATCGTTAGGGTTGACCAAATCTGTATACTTTTTTTGGGACAACCGGTATATTCAATATAAAATTTTTACAAAAAACGAATTACTTAATACACCACGTATGAACTACTTTACAACACTACAAGGAAGATACCCCGGGGAGCAAAAGATCATGACTACCCCAGATTATTTTAAAAATTACTTAAAAAGATTATATAAAAAAGATTATTTGAAGATCAGTAATATAATCAAATTCGAGAAATTTTTCAAAAACTTTCACTTGTTATTGGGTCATCCGATAGCTTTTCATGCTCAGCTGCAAAAAATCTAATAACAAAAATGTGAACATGCCTCTTATACATCACTTTTTAAATTAGTTTTTTTTAACTTGATCGACGAACAATTTCACATCAGGAAGAAGTTTGGCAGAGGCAGAAGTGTTATACAGTATGTGTTTATCGCGCGGTTTATCGCGCGGGTTATCGGGAAGGAAGCAGGCCATCCTGTGTTACGCAGAATCGAGACAACTTTTCCGGGTGATAATTTCAAAGAATTGTGGTCAATTAACCGCAATTATGTCGTCATAGATTTTTTCCTTATTAAAAACGCATGGATCGTTATCTCACAAAACAACAGACAAGAATGTCTTGCATGGCTGGGTTCCAGTTTTACCCGTAAATTGTCCAGAGTAATACTGTGACCACTCAGTCTGGTTGCTTTCAGTAGGCTGATGGCAGTGTTTACGATTAGTACGGTCGTGACAGTGTTTACAAAAGCAGAACTGATGACATTGTTGATTGTAATCATAACAACACTTAAAGAAATGTAGAAGGCAATTAGAATAGAACATCAACATAAAATGGATATGTTCAAGGTGACTAAGCAGACTTTTTGCACTTTAGTAAAGAAAACCCAAAACCGAGCTTTTCGAGAGTTTATCGTTTGTGAGCTCTAACGAAGAAATACAGTAATTCATTGGGAAACGAGAGAACAATCTAAAGCCTGATAGCACTGTTCTGAACTTTAGTCAAGAAAACCCAAAACCAAGCTTCTCGATAGTGTACTGCCAGCTCGAGCTCAAACGAAGAAATATAGTGATTTCATTGGGTTGGGAAACGTGAGAAAATCTACAACCTGATAGCACTGTGAATATTGATTGGGAAACGACAGAAGAATCTACAGACTGTGTACAGCCTGATAGCACTTTGAACTGTTTACAAATTAACCAAGAATGTCAGAAATATTCTTAGCAGAACTCGTACTATCAGCTTTGCTCCTAACCACTGCTATCTGCTTGAATGTGATGGGAACTTATTTGCTGTGGAAAAAAGAGCGAGGCCACACAAACCAGCGTATTATCCTCATGAATTTAAGCGCATGCGAGGCAGTGACATCAGTTCTGTTACTCGCTAACATTGTTCTTGAATTTCTAAAATTGGACCATGAAGTCGAAAAGATATACGGGCAAATATTATTTCCTCCTATTGAGGTGCTTCGTATGGAGTACTATTGCATAATGTGTATAATGGCAGTTGATCGATGCATTGGGACGAGGCTGCCTCTAAAATGTTTTGTGTTGTTCTCGAAACGAAAAGCCAAAATATTAATTGCAGTGACGTGGATGCTTTCGTTGCTGGCTTGTGTCTTGTTTGGGACTTTTTACCGTGAGTTTTCACCACGTTTTCATTTGTTCCTACTTGTTTTGGGCGTCGCATCTCTGTGCTGTATCATCGTTTCGTACAGCTATATCCTGGCGATACTGATTTGCTCTAGCAACTTACAAGCAGGAACACACAACAGACGGAACTGGGAAAACAAGCAATTTATCAAAATGACTGCAATAATAAGCTCAACATTCGTTTTCCTGATTTTAATTCCAGAGTTCGTTCACGCGTTTTTACAAAAGAAAGCCTCAGATGAGGTCAAATACATCATATACATAATGTGGTACATAGACCTCGTCGTAGACCCGATCGCGTATATACTAATTCGGAAGAAACTACGAAAAGCATTTGTTGAAGTCTTTAAATGCGGTGGCAACTTGTATACTCCTGATGTAGAACGCAATATTACCAGGACGACTACATTAAGCACAATTGCTACAGTTGGCAGATTTACTTAGACCTCTGGGGAAGACAACATTACAACACGATGCATGCTAGTAGTGCAGGTATCGGATGTACAGCAGGGAATAAATTCCAACATCAGAGACCTTGAACTCCAAGAAATTACCCCAAAAAATATGTTTCCGTTGTGCTCGTTAAAACACGATTTTCCCTGTTGTTATTAGAAAAACCTTGCTGCCTAAGACAAGGTCCAGTGGTCCGCACTTTGCACATTGCAGAGTTTGAATACAAATCTATGAAAAACATGGAACATACCTTTATCACCAGCTTAAAAATTTTCGAGGGTTTCTCGAGCTGAAGGTTTTCGGAAAATTCACATCTTAGTGGTATCTTAATCAGAAAAAATCAGATCCAAGCTAGCCTTACTGAAAGACTGCCGTTTAAGTAACTCAAAACGAGAAATTATTTGTTTTTTGTAGCTGTTGAAACAGGGAAATTTTTGGGGACACCCGGTATATATGTAAAATAATAGAATGATAGTGTGTAAAAACGTTTCTTAAATTATTTAATTTCATATTTATTTTATGTTTAGTTTATTAATGTATATATTCGATTTAGATTAGTTACGGCATTATATGTACAACAACAACAACAATAAATATGTACCATAAAACATCCCCATGTGTAATTTATTGTAGTGAAGCATAAAAGAAAGAAATATATTTGAAGTATTTAGTTTTACATTTCTATTATCGTAATTTAGATATTGAAACTTCGATAGTTATTTTAGTTTTCGCGTATCCAGACTTATAAACTCCGAAAGATACGTCGATAAAATATTAAAAATATTGCAGAAACCCACCAGAGTTTGTGTGTTTATAACAGTATAATAGAAACTTTCAGCAATAAATGGTTAACAAAATCTGTAAAAGTCCGCTTAAATCGAAAGCTGAAAGAACTCTTTGAACTTTAAAGTCCTTTAACATTAGAAAACACAAAGCACGATTTGAATCCGTGAAAGTTTGAAAACCCTTTATTTTGACTACCGTACTAAAAATATTTAGGCCAATAGATGATAGCGGTAAGGCTAGGCTTCAGGGATATTTTGACCATGATCCTTTGCGTCACAGAATAAATCGACCAATAAAATCAATGGAAATTCTTTGAGAAGCAAAGGATCATGAAACAATTTGTTCACATTTTCAATAAGACAAAGCACTTTGTATCAAAACAACGGTCGTTATATTTGTTTTAAAAACAACAAGGATTAATCAGAAGAAAACATTACATCATAATGCTTTGCTAGTTAGTAGCTTACGCTGACTGAACTGAATTTATGAACTTATGAATTGAATTGAATTGATACGCGATCTCGTTATGACCAGTTGAAAAGATTTTGCCAATCTCGATTCTCCTGAAATATAAAGCTGATAAGCAAGTGCGTCTTCGCAAAAACAATAATCTAACCTTGCGTATGTAGGCCTCGTCTTCTTGTAAATCTTTGAGAATGTAATCTTTTGCGATTGTCTTTAAATGTTCTGTTTGCTCATCAAAGAGACCCTCTAAGTGCTAAAATAAAAATTAAATCATTATTAATAACAGAAGAGGGACAACTTTTGGAGAGTGAAGATTTCTTGAGCTCTGTTGAAGCTATGAGGCAGGCGTGCATAAACCATGGGATCATGGGAACAAAGTTCCCAGACAGGTTTTCCAAAGCAATATTTTGCAGGCAGTTTTTTTAAATAGTTCTTTATGAAATATAATTGTAGTAAGTTTCCAAACAAATGTTTGTAAAAACTTACTGTTTGATACCTGCATTCTTACTTGTTCTGGTAATAGGCTTCTCTACCCTAGCTGTACAAAACTGATATGCGGGCAGGTTTTTAGAGAATTTCTACCGCTCCCAGGCAGGTTTGAACATTATGCACGCCTGCATGGGGACATTCACCTTTCACTGGGTTAATCAAGCTACGAAAGATTGTCCCTAAAACTGGTTATCGTACTTATCGTTTGACAATTTTTCATCCCAAAACTTTATCAAGGATAAAACTGATTCTTGAGGTTGTATCGGGTTGCCTAAAGTATTGCAAATTTTTGAAAATATCAACAAACCTGATTATGTTACTGATATTAAAAATATCCACAGTGCAATTGTTTTATGGACGAAATAATTACAGATAAAATTCTTATTTCATCCCTACTGGAAAGGAATGATGAAACATCAACCCAAAAAATCCAATATGTGGGCATTACATTCATTTTTTTAATGCTGCAAGCGTATCAAAGTTACCTACCGGGTGTCCCACAAAAAAGGTAACAGATTTTATCGGGGCTTGCGGTAAGAATTTAGGTCGAATCAATCCCTAATAATTTTTGGAGTACTCATCGATAATTAACTTGAAGATAAATACCTTGTTTGTTGATATTGATGCATTGAGAATTGGAATATTAATTTTGAAAGTCCAAATTTGCCTCCACCTCCAAACCAGAGCTTTTGGGTTTTGGCCTAAACTGCAAACGCGATGGTCGGGGGAATTCCTCAATCATAGACATAAGCGTAGTAAGTTTGGACAAGGACCCGTGCTTAAGTAGGGAAGGGTGGGGTAATGTGGGTCTAAATTGAGCAAAATCTCAAAATACATAGCTGGTAAAACGACAATAAAATGCAAATACTTTCAAACTTTTCGTTTAATTGACAGTCAATGCTTTTTGTTTCATCCCAAAAAATCTCAGCTCTGATAATCACAGTTGAATATTTTTAAAAAATTATCTTTTTAGGCAACTAAAATGGGCCCACATTTCCCGACGAGCGGAAAAAGTGGGTCTATTTTCAAAACTCGTATAATAGGGGAATATTGAAAGGTAAACGATTCAAACAATTAATAGAATCATATTCCCCAACTATTTTCTATTCGATAAAGTGCCAATCTTTGCCTTTTATCGCAAGCAATCCCGTTCCTGCGACGAAAATAAAACTGCTGTCCTTATGCGGTGATCCACCATCGTTTTGACTTGGAAGGCCATGATCGAATTTGATAGTAATGATCAACTAAAAGCTTTTGCAGTTTGTTTTGGCCCATTTACTGGTTACAAGACAGCACTTGCAGTAAAAGCAAAGCCTTTTTCACATTTTAGACACAAAACAACGTGGCAGGATGAATATAAGTGCGAAATTTTAAGCAATTCAAGGCTTCGTTGAATTTGAGTTATGGCTGAATTCTCAGTAGGCCCAAATTACCCCACTTAGTAAAAATATATGCAGAAAAATAATTATCGCTTCAATGACTTTGAAATAAACGTTATTTCACTTGTAAACGACCAAACTTGCACCTCATGTTCATTTAATGGACCAGAAAAGCAAAATAACAGTGGCAGGGGAAAGTTCTTCTCGGCTTTGAAATTCTTCCACAGTAGGCCTTTCCCTAAAATTATTTTATAAAACGAATGGAGATACATCTAAGACGAATGTTTTATATAAAAAGGCTTCTTATTATGTAGACATTACAAGAAAAATAGCCAAGCTTTCTTCGATTTGACGAGGAAGGATATTTTTAGCAAAAAGCTTAATAGACCCACTTTACCCCGTAGACCTACATTACCCCCGCCCTACCCTATATACATTTGAATAGAAATGTAAAACCTGAAAATTGTAAAACATAGAAATGAATATAGTCACCAAGGAATAGCTTTCTTCAGTCAAAATTCATTTATAAAATTACACCAAGCCAAGCACGGGTGGGCATTTTTATGTTCCCTTGGGCATATACGATTGCTTATTTCATAGTAATTGCGAGAGAGATGATTCAAAATGCATTTCGATCAAGCAATGAAGATTGCAAGATATCATTTATGTATCAATTCCCAAGGGAGTGATTTCGCTGATGAATAACTTTTATTAGGCAGATGTAATATGAAATGTTTGTAGAATGAAGAAAGAGGTCTCTTTGGAACTAAATTGTACTAAATTCGTGAATCTGATTGCAAGTTCAGTTTCTAATTTCTATTAAAATGTGTTCCTAAGCACGAGGTTTCTTGCTCGAACTTTGCTATGATTCAGGAGATTCCACAACACAGCATGTTAACAGCTTAGGCCAAAACCCAAAAGCTCTGGTTTGGAGGTGGAGGCAAATTTGGACTTTCACTTATTGCTAGCCCCGATAAAATCTGTTACCTTTTTTGGGACACCCGGTATATATCTAACTTTTCTGCGACATCGATTTGATACAAATTCTTTTGGCACTGATCACGGATTTCGAGAATGAGACTTTTCTAAACTCAAATCGTCTGACCTCCTTTCAAGAAATAATACTGTATAAAAAATAGCGAAAAATGATTTGGCCTTTTTGCAATAGGCCACAAAATAATTTACCCACATCTATGTCGTATTTCGAATACAAACAATTTTCAATGTTTTTGCCGCACCGAATACAGGCAATTCGAAGTGAAAAAATTTCGACACCCAGCATTTTGTAAAACAAAGGAGTCAGGACAAAGCCATTATACGGTTCTGAAGAATAGATATTCACACCTTTGAGTGAACTCAGTCGAATCTAAATAACAGAAAGAGTGAGGCTTTATACGCATGCGCTGAGGGTGTGAAATCTATTCTTCAGAACCAAAAAACATTTTGTTTTATAGGAGACCCAATTCTTTTGCTTTACAAAATTCACCTTTGCTGTAACTGGGAACAAGGGCAGATAATGTAACAATAGCATTCATTGCTTTGATTGACACCTAAGTACAAAGCGATTAACAATAGCAGACAAAGGCAATTCTATGCCCGGTTGGTCAAGTCATAAACAAAAATAAAGCAAGCCGCAAAAGTTGCTCTGAAACCCAGGTAACTAGCTCACTTGTTGTGCATGCCAGAAATGGCTTTTAAGAGCAGACATGAGCATATATCGAAAGAAAAAGGATATATCTAAACATTTGCCTTGGCATATAATTCAGACGCTGAATAGTAGGCGAGTCAATTCTCGTATATTTTGGTGTAATTAAAACACTTACTGCTCAGCTTCTCAACCAAATGAATATCTAAATCTAGATGTTATCGTTGTGTTATCTGCCCTTGTTGTAACTGGGAACTCAGACAGCTTACCTTTCTTTGGCTCTCTACAAAATCCCTAAACTGATATTTTGACTTGACGAATTCACCTTGCGTTATTGAGTCAATACTTTTGAACCAGAAGATGACCTAAAATAAAATGAAATGACGTCATACCGGGCGTGTAAAACAAAACGGGCTGCGTTTGCCAATTTAAATTGCAGAGACAAATCTCACAACAAAACTGTATTTCCAGTCCTCTAAAGAATTGAAAAAAGACACGAATTGTGTTCGAGCACAAAAAAAATTGTTTTCTTACCCCCAAAGGACTTCTTCTTTATTTTTCATCGTTCAGAAGCAAAAGTTCACTAAAAATGCTCCCTTTCTCAACGAAATCTCTAACAACTATAAATGACAAATTCGGTAACAACTAAGGAAGGAATGGCCAATTTCAGCAAACTACCGTATGTCCTAAAAACAATACTCCTGTTTGAAAAATCACCAAAATTTGATTACATGGCCGATCTTCAAATTTCCTTTTTTGACAAGTAGATCAAAGAAAAATTATTTTCCCAGGTAAAGCTGATCTTGTGATTTGTTTTAAAATTAGCAAATTTTGCTCTTTTTAGGCTGCCTGGTTTTGAAGCATACTGCAAAAAGCGCTGATGATTACCAGATTATTTTCTTTTTGTATATAATAAGCTTCTAGTTTGGTCGTAAATGTCAGAAAGAAAAGCAACATATCATTGTAGACTCGAAGGATAATGAAAAATCTCAAAATAATGGCTCTTGGGCGAGATTTAAGATGTTGCTTAAAGAACGCCAATCAACCAGCATCCTTTGCACGCTTTGCTTGTTGCCTTTCGACTGCGGCGGCCACTTTCGTATGACAACATTCTCTGCAAAGTGCGACCGCAAAGGATGCTGGTTGACCGGCGTTCTTTAAAGAGTATAGCTCAGAATAAGGCTTTTAAACATGTCATTTTATACCCTTTAAGTAATGAAAACAAACATTTTATCATCTTCAAATATATTTGGATCATTGACAAAAGAGGTAAAATAGAAAATTTTATAATTGGCTTGATAATCGAGTTTTGGTTATTTTTAAATGGGAGTACTTTTTATTGGGACACCCGGTAAGTTGTTATAACTAATTGGGTTTTCACCTAGGCTTGGTTTACACTGAAGTAAAACGCGTTGAACACGCTTTCTAAACTCGTTTTAAACGCACTTTTAATGAGTTAACGCTTCCAAATGGAATCTAAACTTCGTTGAGTCCATCGAAATCACGTCGAGGAAAAAATCTCTAAATTGAGGCAAAAATGAATTCGACGCGTTTTTCCGCCGCATTTTAAATCCATTTCTAACGCGTTTTTACTCTAATATGAAGCAAGCTTTACATGATAAAACTTCAGCCAGCACAAACCTGCGGATTCTCACCAAAGTAGCCCGACAAACGAAGCACGTTCTTTTTCACCCAGTGAAAAACAGCGTAACCGACGCAAAAAAAATAGGGAGTTTACGAAACCGGAATGGCAATTGCAACTGGAACGCAATATTACTTTTGTTTCAGAGCATCGGCGTCAACATATTGTTTTTCGTGAAAATTTGCTTCCTTGAGAGACTATGAATTTGTCCTTTTCAATTCACAACTTGTAAATCCCATTTCTGTCGTTATGTTCTTCAGGTCCAGGCCTCCCAAGTAAAAACCAAGTACTCACTTAGTTTAAATGTTAGTTTTCAAAGAAAAAGATGGTTCTCGGGCATTTAACCGAAGAAAGAAGTTTTGTCTTTTGCTTTTGAAGAATATGTTAAAGGATATGTTAAAGGTATGAAACAATACTTGGTTTGCAAGATATGAGATGACGTTCTCGCTGGCGTTACCGCCTGGTTTCCCCAACTATGTATCAATAATAATAATAACTACTTGACCTAGATGCTAAGCAAAAGACTGCTTACAAAAACTGGTGTTTCGTCAAATTCTCAGGCATGAATTTGCTAAAGTTCCAATAGCTACTGTCCCAATGACTTTTTAACTCTGTTCCTCCAGATAGAGTTTCCCCCAATTATACACGATATAGAGCACCATTTCATAACATTCTTTATATCTTCTTTACTTTGAGAAAAAACTCTCAATCCATTCCATACGTCTCTTTTTTACACAACCAAGCGACCCAAAACAAAGTATAACGAGCTGCACTGAGAATCCATTTATCTCCAGATAATCACATAAATCCTTATATCTTCTTTCCTTCTCTTGATAAGCATTTTCCAAATACAAATCATAACAAACAGTTATTTCCACTATTGTACACTGCCTCTGTATACGGTTAAGAACGACTTTGTCCGGTTTACGATGAACAATCTGCCTAATTCCTTCTTTAAATTCAGGAAATATAGTTTCTGCTAACAGGTTTGATGTTCTGGACCAAAATCGCCAAAATTTGAGGTTTCTAGGCGCGAATTAAGAAAATTTGGCCTTTCCTGGACGAAAATTGCCAAAAATTATACAGTAAAAACCCGCATATAAGAACCTTCATTTATTAAGAACCTGCAGCCTGAAATTTGGTATTTCTAACTCTATATATAAGAACCTTTTCACCCTGATTTTTTGTCCAGGTTCTCATTAAAAGATTTGGTTTACACAAAATTAAAGAAAAAACAAAAATAAGTCATGAACCTAATGCCCCATGTTCAGAACCTACACCCTGATTTGCAATACCCCCACATAAATAAGAACCCAAACAGGCTGATTTTAAAAACATAGGTTCTTATGTGCGGGTTTTTACTGTACCGATGCCTAGACTAGAAGTCTGAAAAAGTATACCCTTGAGCGCGGCACATCCCCAGGTACCTTTACAATGATACCAACCGTGATACCGACTATCTACATAATACACAATAATAACTTAAATACAATGCAACTCTTTAAATAATCTATTGACAAACACCGCAAGTACATGTATTTTCAGTCCATTCCCTGATCTGTTGTTTGAACACTATTACATTATATCATCATCATCATCATCATTACTCTATTTTTACAACAGGCGAGAATTAATTATAGCTCAAATTTACAGCTAATTTAAGCGACAGCTCTTTACCACATCAGGTATAAGCTAAAACACGTTCACAACATGCTACAAAAGACAAATTTTGAAAGAAAAAACGAGCACTGCAAAATCAACTTTTATAGAAGAACGTTTCGATGTCATCACAACACAACCACTCGGCTCTAAAAAAAATTCAAACAATCTACTTCACGATTGTACCATTTGGCAAACGCCAAAACTTCGTGTCCTATTGTGTTCCAAATTGAGAGCATTCCTATCAAGATATAAGAAAAATTTCCTCACTCACATTTTCTTCATTTTCTGGAGCAGTTTTGCCTTCGGCTTTTATCTTGGCAAAAGAATCTAAATCATGTCTTATATACCTATTGGAAGAAATTAAAAATAAGCAATTAAAAAATTAACAATCGATGCAATTTATGATAAAAAATGGGCTTTATCAAGACATAAATCTTTGAGCATTAGCTGATAGGGTGAAATAACCCTCGGGGGGGGGGGGCATTATGTATATTTTGGCATGGGCGTTAAGAAACGCGGTAGTTATTCCTACAACATTTCTTTCCTCCCTGTGTCTCTATGCCCGTTCCTCCCTGTGTCCCTATGCCCGTGAAGGTTGTTGTTGTTGTTGTGTCTGGTTTTAACAATAACAACCTTCACGGGCATAGGGACACAGAAAGGAACGGGCATAGAGACACAGCAAGGAAAAAAATGTTGTAGGAATAACTACCGCGTTTCTTAACGCCCATGCTCTCAGATCGCCAAAAACTAAGAAATTCCAGTACTGGGAAAATATAACTATTTATTTTATAATAAAGGAAATCCTTAGCATATTTTAAAAATATTTTCATCACTTGTTTCATGTATCATATTACTCGGAAGGTACTTGAGTAATGTCTAATGAGTAATGTCTAAACATTGGAAAGGCTTCAAAAAGTTTGTTTTGAAATGGTCAAGAGCTCACATGAAGATTGTTATGGAACCTCTAAGAAATTCGTAAGAAACTCTGAGTACTCAAAATCTGATAATTTTAAGAAACTTTCACTATTTACTCAAATTCTTACTGCAGACATTCGGTACAACCTCGTTTTTGAGTTCTGGTCAATGGTGTAACAGACGGTGGTTGGGGTTTGAGCGACTCCTAAGGACCCAGATTTTCACTGAAGTGATAAAGAACTACTGTAATTCGAAAAGACAGGTTATTGATTTGCTCTAATACTTTAGGGCCCATAGAAAGCCCTACGTCTTCAAGTGAATTTAAAAAACGTTACTACTGAAAGTTTCTCTATTCAATTTCTGCCTCCACCTTAATATGTTTCTCGTTCCGACGCGCCTGTATTTGTACCATGCATATGTACAACGCCGGAGTTTAGTAAAGGAATTCGAAAGAGAAAATACCGTCAACGATTTACAAAATGGTAACATTTCGTGAATCTGTTTCAGGCGCGAGAGGGCCCTTTCATTGATTTTTACTAAGGCCCCCGAGCATCTGCATTATGCAACTGGTTCTGTTCTTATGCTATCGTTGTATTTAATTAGGATAAATGTGCAGTTGTGTTTAGGATAAATGTTGCAGTTGTGAAGTTGTGTTATAGATTGATTGAACAAAGTATCATGCTTCTTGTTATCTTTGCTGCCTCTTTTGTAAGTTTCGTTCAGTAAAGGTGTGTGAAGGCATTATCACAAAGCCTGATGTTTACTAGACTTGCTCCAAGTCTATTTCGTTATTTCATCAACATTTCCTTGATACGACTACCGGGTGAGTCAGAAAAAACGTGGGGTGTTTGCCAATTTTTATTGATGCAGTTTAATTTGCAAATTTGTTTCTTTAAAGTTCATTGCATAGAAGAAAAGCTAACTTAGATATGAAAATCTGTTTGGTCGAAATCGGTCTTTCCGTTCTTCCAGGTGAAGATGAAGGTGAAGGTGAAGTTGCGGTTTTTAGCGCCAAGCGCTGGGATTGCAGAAGTAGCTAAGCGCTAATCGAGTCTGCGACCCCTTGTCTTGACACTCAAGAGGTGCTGGTGGGGTTTGAACCCCGTCCGCCTGACATTCTGCCTGCAAAGTCAGTGGATTACAACACGGCGCCACAACACCTTCAATCCAGAGTTACGAGCGATGTTAATGAAATGGTGTTTCGCAAGATTGCTAAAATAGGTCTTCAATTAGATTCATATTCATGCACTCGTGACCTTCTAAAACATGACAAACATATTATTTCTTTACCAAAAAATTGAAACAACGCATGTGTTAGAGCACAAAAGGAAAAACTCATGCTACTTATGTTGTATCCCTTGGGGACCAGTCATTTAAATTGTCATTGTTAGCAAGCTGAAAGTTCTTTTACTAGCGATAATTTTCACCAAAATGGCCATGTCGCAAATTCGTAAATAAATAAGGAAAGAAATGACCGATTTTAACAAACTAAATTTCTATAACTAATTCAACCTTTCTTCTGCAATATAAAACTTCAACATTCCCGATTTGACTTGTTTTTCACCAGAATATTGCTTGCTAAACACCCCGTTTTTTCTGACTCACCCGGTAGAAGTATAATTTCAAGACTCATTTCGAGACTTATTTCAATTTTTTCTTGACCGAAATTAGCCGAACGTTCAAACACTTTTAAAGCCTCGTATCCACCGGTGGTCTGCAAGACAGGATAGCAATGACTAGAAATACGTTTTAAGTAATTTGGATTTGATAAGTATTTGAACTTATTTTTGTGGCCTGGTCAATAGAAATAAAACATTCTATTTGGTTGTATAATAAGCGATTGTTATGAACCATGTCTTGATATGAAACTTATAACCTGTATAAATATTTTAAAATGAAAATGAATGAAAAATGTGGTTAAAAAGAGTTAAAATAAAACATACGGAGTAAAATAAGAGATTTGTCAATGCATGAAATGAAATACATTTTTATTAGATCGCTCGTTTCCAGCTTTTTCCTTGTTAAAATTCTTATTTCCGTATTCTGCTTTTCGAATTCCCCTTTCCGTATTCCACTTTCCGTATTCTACTTTCCGCATTCTACTTTCCGGATTCCACTTTTCGTAAACCGCTTTTCATATTCTGCTTTTCGGATTCCGCTTTCCATATTCTACTTTTCGGATTCCGCTTTCCGTATTCTGCTTTTCGTAAACCGCTTTCATATTCTGCTTTTCGTAAACTGCTTTCCGTATTCTACTTTCCGGATTCCGCTTTCCGTATTCTTCTTTCCGGATTCCGAATTCCGCTTTTCGGATTTTAAAGATAGCCAAAAATTTGTATATGGTTGGGTATAAATTTGTGAGAAATTGGTATAAGGTCACGTATATATTTTCGAAAAATTGGTAGGAACAGCAGGCCTTTTTATGAAAGCAAGCAATGAATAGAGAGCTTTTGCATTTTGCAGTTTGAAATTCTCAGTGCTGCACAACCCAAACGAGAAATACCAAACCCTATGATTTGGGTACTTTTTCGTACCCCTGTGATCTAGAGGCCCTTCGTTAGTGTGCACTCAAAGAACACCCAATATTACGTGCATGTTACCAACTTTTTCAGTTAAGTGAACTGGTGATGTCGCCCTGTCTCCCCCTCCCTCCCAGGTAGTGGGCTCGTTTGGGGTTGTACAGCACCAAGAAAAGGAAGCCGCTCAGAAGCAGTTTGAGTAGGGGAACATGAAGCAGAGCAAAGTTAGATTCCCTTTAACAGTGAAGGTAGAATGAAAAATACATACATTTCAGTAATTGTCGTTTGTAGGCAAGTACTCCAGTCTTTCAAGAGATCCTTTGCTTTCGATTGTGACATATCTCTCAGTGCATATAGTAGCGATCTCGAAGAAATCAAAATTACTCGTTAGATAAAATGACGCGCTTTATTTTCATTAAAAGGGCTTCCAAATAATAAAATATCACAATAAGTATTCGCAGAATTCACACTCAAAACAATGTCAAAACATCTGTCGATACTGTAGCGTCAACATATTTTGAATGACCTGCGAAAATTAAAGCAGCAAATTGCAACAGTTTTAGTCCAGGTAGCATGGTTTCTTAATTTTGAAAAACTGAGCCTATAGTTTCTTAAAAGCATTCTCTTATATAAAAAGGAGCATATCATTTTTTTTCAGCAGGGAATCATCTTTTCTTTCCGAAAAATCCTTTACCCCCATCTTTTATTTTTGAATTATCAGAGAATCTCCTCATCCATTTTTTATTAAAAAGGTTATCCCCTTCGTAGGAGATTCCATTTGTTATGTATACTCTTGGCGTAGGCGAAAAATTCTAATTAAAAATAAAAACACTGTATCTATTACCGACATATGAAACAAGCACATATTGAAAAAGTTATTTTGTTTTACGAAAGTTCAATACTTGTTTAATATATTTGTATATTATATAATACTCTTGCTTCGTTTTAAATCATTAACTTTCACGCTGCAGGTGTTTTAAAATTGCACCTCAAAATAAGAGTAGATTTTTACGAGGATATCCTCCAAATTACGACGACAACATTTAGATTCTAAAGTTATGTAACTTATCAACATTCTCCTCAACAACAACCGAAAATGAGCCAACCTACGCGAAGCGGGAAAATATACATACCTTAAAGGGCTTGTGCAAGGTTAAAAGCTTGCATTTGCAAAGAGCAAACAAATCTAAAAATATCCCATTCAAATCGAAGTTGCACACGCCCCGTGAACAATGGATAGCCAAAGAAACAATACCGTGTCTGAGTGTTTTCTTTGTTCTATTTATAGGAAAGCCTATTTACCATTGCACACTCCCTTTAAGTAAGTAAGATAATTAAAAACTACACTGTAATTTAGTTTAAACGTTTCGATAGAATAAGCAAGTAAGTAATGTAAGTAAGTAGCCTTTATTTGTGGGAATGTATGACCGGGTGAGTAAAAAAAATATAGGTTAACAGGCTATTTTTCAAGGACCAAATAAATTGCAAAGTCTTGAAATGGCTTTGAATTTGTGAGAATTCGTGCTTCTAGAAGCTATCTGGTTTTGACGCATATACTCAGAAATCACAAGGAATTATTATCAAATTGAATTTTAATGCCGTACTACCATTACCACTTTTGGATTGGTTTCTTATGACCTTGATGAAGAAGGTTTTATTATTATTATTATTATTATTATTAAGCTCTCATGTCGTGAAGGACTAGAATTTTCATATGAAATCACCAATTATAAATTTCTGCCAAGAATACCATGTTTTGTAAAATACTACTCCTCAAAAGAAGGTTTTTTATATAAGATATCCTGAAATTCACGAAAACAACATTTAGATTTTGAAGTTATATAACTTATTAAGATTCCGCCCAATCGCAGCCAAAAATAGACGATCTGTGCGCAGACACTTCTGCTGTGGGAAAGTGAACATACCTTATCATTATAGTAAATTAAAGGTGTGTTTGATTAATGATTGGTGATTCTAAACCTACCAAGTTATGAAAATAATAGACCTCGCAGAGAAGGAAACATATTCTCCAATCAAACATAAAAATCCTAAAAACTGTAGGCTTCGCTAATAAAAACGAGAATCTCTCCCAAGTCTCCTAAACCTTCTGCCGTTTGGAGCAGAATGTTCAGAATGCCTTCCATGATTATAGAAGGCCTACAATGACTTCATATTTTTTCAAATCTTCTCATGAATTCTTTCAATAATACAAAAAGCGCTGTAATCCTGAAAATAATCAAGACATCAATAATCGCCACTAAAGAATAACAGATAAGTACCCGAAGTTCCTTTCAAGGCATTGGATAAGAAGAAAGATACAATAACCATTCACATAATCTTTTATAAGATTTGACACCTATGCTGGCCCAACCCTAAATCTTTTCATCGCTGTAGAATCCTAGTTTTCTTTATGCCAGGGCTTTCTTTATTGCATTTATCTGTGAGCTCTAGTATGGACATAACGTGCATTGGTGTGTGGAGAAAATATACAACCTTTACTATAACCCCAACCAGTTCGTTACTGCGGAGGAAAAGTTTAGGCCAGTGCGCTTAAAAGCCCAAACTTGGGGCCCTGTGGTGAGAGAACAATGCCTCTGGCAAATAGAAAATTGCTTGATATTTGTAAGCTAGCTATAAAGCAATGAGGGGTAGCATTCTTAATTTGGCTTAATCTAGAGCAAAGAATTAACTTGTGTTACATAACATTAAGTGGATTTTTCTACACAGAGCAGGTGAGAAACACATTTTAAAGAGTATCCCGCCGTCAACATATTAATTCTAAAGGCAGGCTCGCAACTTTTCAATAACAAGCTTTAAAAAAGAAAGATTTCATAGATCCTTAACAGTGAGAGATTTCATCCATAATTATCCAAATGAGGGTTTGCAAGCGGCATGACTGTAAATAACTGTAATCCCTGAACTTACAGAATGAGCGATCGAGCATAGGCATCAAATATTTTAAAAAGATTGGACCAATGGTTATTGACGGTTATTGAATCTTCCTTTTGATTTAATGGCTCCAAGGGAAGTTCAGGTAATTTGCTATAATGCTACTTTGGACATTTTTTGATATCTTAATCGTTTTCAGAATTACAGCGTTTTTTTTTTACTGAAAGCATTCAAGAAAAGTATTGTAAACAAAATTAAATCCTCGTAAATCCTATATAAATAGAAGAAAGGTACAATCTTCAAGAAACCCTGGATTAAAGTCTACAATATCGCGGTAAGCAGAAATCTGTCGCTTTTCTGGTTTAAAATTTAGCTATTTGATGACGTCACAATCTCGAAACTGGTTGAAACAAAGAAGACGCTGTAATTCTGAAAGTAATCAAGATATGAAAAATCTCCAAACTATAATCATGGAAAAGTAACGGAAGTTCCCTTCGAGCCATTAAATAAATGGAAGATTCAATAACCATTTGTCCAATCTTTTCTAATCCGATACGAAATGAATCCGGTATCGTGTGAACAGGGCGTTCGTTATTCAATTATCGGATGCTAACGCTGCATCTTGAACAATAGTTCTGGCTGAGAGAACAATAGCAAGAACAACAGGAAACGCAAATTTTGATCGTTTTTATCACCAGCTTTGTATTTCGTTAAGTGTTGTAAAAACAAGGTAAAAACGACAAACATCTGTGTTTCCAGTTGTTGTAGCTATTCTTTCCGCTAGAATTTGCTATTGCTCAAAATTCAGTGCCTATGCTATGTTTAGGTAGAAAGAACAGCGAAAGTTGGGGAAACGAATTTCACTTACTTTAGAAGGAATCTGCTGTGAGTGATGGGATCTTCGATTAAGCTTTCTGCATTTTCAGTTGCTGCAGTTACCATGTTTATAATATCTGCACTTGCGGCCTGTTAAGATGAAGTCGAGGATCATGATGTAAACATATACCGAGTGAGTCAAAAAAGAGTTCCGTATGTTCGACCGGCGATAAATCGAAAACTGTGATTTTCTACATAGCTAAAAGAACATATTAAACGTAGATACCCTGGTCGAAAAATTCAAAAAGACCAAAAAGTTGATATCTGAACTCAACTATAGTCTATCACTCTTTACTATTTTACTAGGTAACTACTTACCGTCGGGACATTTTATGTAACGTAAGGCTAATTTTTTTTAGCCAATTTGATCCTTTTTCTGAATGATAAATCTTTAAAAAACGAAATCGCGCGATTTCTCGTCACGATATGCCCGAAAAAACGCACTATGCACAGGGTAAGTCAGAAAAAAGTTCCGACGTTTGAACAGTGAGCAAAATTTCGTTTTGTTACCTACCTTTAAAATTCCTTCATTTTTCGTTGTATTATGGGCCAAGTTATCTTAAATAATATCAAAATATGCTAAATTATGTGAATAACTTTGAAATCATAGCTTTAAAAACCACATTTTGAGCCATAAGGGCTTCAGAAGACATCTTAAATCTTGCCCAGGATTCCCAACTTTACAATTTCACATTAACTGTCGATTCGTACATGATTACGAGACTAATTTGATTCGTACATGATTACAAGACTAATTTCTGGCATAATCAACCATGTTAGGGAAGTCGAATAGACGAACAAATAAATCTGCCTAAAATTATATGCAGTTTCGTAGTATGCTTCAAAACCAGGTAGCTAGTAAAACTTTAGACTTTCAGGGACGACTGCACTTTAGCGAACCAGCTTTTGCCATATCTCTAGGGAACGTATTTGATGAAATACTCTACTAACCCTAACTAAACCCTACCTTACCCTAACTAACCCTAACTTACCCTAACTAACCCTAACTTACCCTAAAAACCCCTTTTCCAAAACCTAACCCCGACCCTAACCCTTACCCCATGACACATAACTTGCCGACATTGAAAGCTGGTCCGCTAAAGTGCAGACTAGCTGACTTTCGTTGATTGAAAACCGTTGATATTCAATATTCCTAAATTTAGTTTGATCTTTGTTGTACACCTCATAAGGAAGATCAATCAATTTTTTCGAATTTTGGTATTTTTCGAATGCAGAATTTTTTCACTCATCAATACATACCTATTAGTAGAAAAATCAACAGACACAAAAAAGACGCATACCTGTATTTCTTCTAAGAAATCATTCAGAGATGAATTATCTTCAGTTTCTACTTCAGAATAATCAGCTTGGATATCTTCTAAACATTCTAACATTGATTTCAGTCCCTCTTCTTTTGGTTTATGCTTATTATGATCATCTTCATTGCTTACGTCACTTTGGTTACTGTTAGCTTTTTTGTCATCAGAAGCTGAAACAAAATCATAAGATCTCTCAAAAATTATACAAGATTTAAAGAGAATTAAAAAGATATCACATTGGTGTCAGACGTTTCGATCTATGACCTTCTTCAACAAACTGTTCTTACAAAAGTTTAACCATGCACGATCGACGCGGCCAAGCCACGCCTTCACGTCCCTTTTAGCTCCACTGTGTTTCGTCAAGGGGATTTGGTATTTGAGTGGAAAGGTGTATCGGACATAGTCTCCTCACGGATATTTGTATTGCGTTTTGAAAGTTTTATGCGCACTTCCTTAATTAGTGTTCTTAGTAATAAAAGTTCACAGAGTGTTTTGAGAAGAGTGCTAAGCAGTTAAATGTTTATAGTTTATCAAAGTGTTACAGGAGTAATTCCAATAGGAAGTGCGCAGCGACTATGTTAAGTAAAAAGCAGTTTAGTTTGTCTTAATTTGATGTACTTTGGTTTCATTGCATTTTATCAAAGTTAACGTAATAGACAATAACGCTAAAGATGGTGGCCGCGCAAAGCATGCTGGTAAAAAGCGCCCTGACGACCACATAACGACAAAAAAATTTGGTCTGCCGTTTCCACTAGCCAACGTTGGTAAAGTTCGGAACAAGGAATCAATGTAAACAAATATGAAAATTTTGTAATTCGAACGCGAATCTTCAATTCGAATCAAAACTGTACTTTTTCTGCTTTAAAAAGGTTTCCTCTCGAACCATGTTGCATTCGAATTCAAGGTTGATTCGAGCTAGCTAGTCGAAACGGTAGACCAAAATGTTTACGTCGTTAGGTGGTCGTCAGGAAGCTTTTTACCAGCATGCTTTGCAGCAAAACACAACAGAGTCTTTGGAGCCGCCATCTTTAGCGTTATTGTCTATTGCTCTGATCGCCCTGACTGCCTTTGTTACTCTGGCTGCCGTCTTTGTTCTGATTGGTCTCGTCCCTCGAATTGCTGTAGTTTGCTTTGGCCACTTTACTCAGTAATTTTGGTGTATAAGTAGGAGGCCCCAAATTAGTGAAAGAACAGTTAGTTGAAGATCATGAATCGAAACGTCTGGAACAAGTTTGCTATGTTTTTGAATTCTCTAAAAAAATAACGGGTGTCAGCAAAATGCATTCACCTTTCAACTGTTACTATTGTGAAGTTTAATTTACAATCTTCCAAATACAAAACTCGTTGAACGGTATACCTACTTATATCCAGATTTGTGAAATTAGCCAATTTTTCCTCTTGAAAAATGTTTTTCATTCACGATAAAATGAGAATGATAGAGGTCGATCCAGGCTTTGCCAGACTAGGAGGACAACAATCTAAAAAACAGCTTTGTATGGGGGGGGTAGATAGGAAATACTGAACAGTGCAGCCATTTACGAAACGCCACAAGTGTTCCAATCCTTTTTGATAGCATTGTTAGCTTCAAGAATTTCAGCTCAATCCCAGTACAGCAAATCAGCATTAAAACGTATGGAGCAAATCTGCATAATTCTAAGACTTCTATATGCATAATTCTAAGATGGTTCAGCCTTCCGTTTACACTGTTCCTGCTAATCCGTAACATTTTTGTTTCTTCTATCTATAGAATAATTTTGTTATGGAGCAGTGTAAACGCTCTTGAACGGTAACAACTTTGCAACAGATCAAGAGTATCGATTTAACACAACGTTTCGAGCTTAACTCTTCAAGTGTGTGATGTTGGGATTCTGAAATAATTTAATAGGGACTCACCTGGTGTTTTTGAAAAATGTTTAATGACTGCTAATTCAAGTTTGCCAATCATGTCCTTAATGTGGCAAGATCTTACTTCTTTGATCATATCCAAAGTTCTTTGAAACATCTGCAGTAAATAAAAAACTTTTATCGCATCGAATTCAAATTGCGCTAGAGACAGCGTCCAGGAATTTTTAACCATGATCCTTTGCATCCCATGGTCACTCGTCCAAATAAATAAATAAATAAATAAATCAATCAATCAATCAATCAATCAATCAATCAAATCAATCAGAATTCTTTGAGACGCAAAGGATCATGGCTAAAAATTCCCTGAAGCCATCTTTAGCGCAATCGTCTATTTATGTCTTTCTATAACCTTAAGAATATAACAGATGAGCTGGGCCTTTATTCCAATCTTAACATTAAATTAAACAGCATGATATAATGCTGCATTTGCATAATGCAATGAGTAATATTTGTTGTAATATAATAGTAACACAACTTGCAAATTACTATGAGATCTTAAAAGGAGCGGAGGGTAGAGTTGCCCTGAGCCGAATTTGCACTTGAAGCGTCGTCCTTGAAGAACTTCAGATCCATCAAGCGCGGCAAGGCGACGAAGTTGGATTAATCTGACTTTGCCGCGTGCGCCACATTGAAAGATCGCCTCAATGGCAAATTCGGCTTTAGTCTTTTCTTAGTGTAATGTAAAGTTTATTTCAATTTAAAGTAATGGTATATTTGTGATGTTGGGTGTGGAAGCGACTCGACAACGTTATGTTTTTTGCCTCCACCTCAACAATAATTAAATTTGAGTTTTGTTTTTCGTGTTTTAAATTTTAGTGATATAAAAAAAACATCTTAATAAAAGAAGTTTAAACTAGATATGGATTTTAGAAAGATGGGAATGTTCATGATCCAAAACATTTTCAATTGATCAACAATCATAAATAGTCATGTGAATTAAAAATATACCGGGTGAGTCAGAAAAACGTGGGGTGTTTGCTAATTTTTATTGATGCAGTTTAATTTGCAAATTAGTTTTGTTAAAGTTCATTGCATAGGAGAAAAGCTAACTTAGATATGAAAATTTGTTTGGTCGGAATCGGTCTTTCCGTTCCAGAATTACGAGCGATTTTAGTAAAATGGGGTTTCGCAAGATTGCTAAAATAGGCCTTCAATTAGATTCATATTCATGCACGCATGACGTTCTAAACCATGACAAACATATTGCTTCTCTACCAAAAAATTGAAACAACGCATGTGTTAGAGCACAACAGGAAAAACTAATGCTACTTATGTTGCATCCCGTGGAGGCTAGTCATTTAAGATGTCATTGTTAGCAAGCTGAAAGTTCTTTTACTAGCGATACTTTTCACCAAAATGGCTATATCACAAAACCACAAATAAATAAGGAAAGAAATGACCGATTTTAACAAACTAAATTTCTATAACTAATTCAACAATTCTTCTGCAATATAAAACTTCAGCACTCCCGATTTGACTAGTTTTCCACCAAAATATGGCTTGCTAAACGCAGCACGTTTTTTCTGACTCGCCCGGTAGGTATATGAAGTGTCCATTCTATCTAAAAAGCCAGCCTACAAATCTAAAAAAGAACTATTTATGCCAAATGATAATGGTATTACAGAACTCCAACTATGACACATTTGTCCTAAAAATGCCTCGCACAACTTACAATGACACTGCAACTGCTACAATTCAAAGATACTTGCAAAGGTCTGCCAGATCTTTCAAACCTTAGCGCTTTGGAAATTATTGTCACTTTGAAGATGAATGCAAATTTTAGATGCCTTTTAAGGGCAAATACCGGGTGACCCAGTAAAAATGAATCTTTTTGAAAAATCACCAAGATTTGATTATGTCACCAATCTTTGAATTTTCTTTTTGTGTATTTGTATCAAAGATCAAATAATTTTAATGGATGAATGGTATTTTATTCTTTCGGAAGAGAGACGACGAAATTACGGTATGAGAAAACATGTTTTGAGCAATAGTATTCCACAAAATATTGAAGTTTTTGCCAAAAACATATTTCTCGCGATTTCGTATGAAGTTTCGAGTCTTACATGATGTAAGAGCTTCGTCAAGGTCATATGAAACTAATTTAAGTGGTACTGGGGGATAAAAATTCTATTTTATACAATCCTTTCTTGTGATTTAGGAGTATGCGTCAAAATCAGGTAGCTTCTTAAACCAAACATTTCCACGAATTCAAAGCCATTTCAAGACTTTGCAATATGTCCCAGATTAATTTGGTCTTTGATACAGATGTTCATGTAGAAATTTTCATGATTGGTCATGAAATTTTGATGATTTTTCAAAAATTTTCTTGGGTCACTCGGTAGAAGGACGTCATTAAGAGGGCGATATGTTTGAAAACTACGTTACGTACCTGAATTTGATGATTGTCAGTTTTTTCAAGGTAATCTTTTATACAGTCGCTAAACAATTCAAACCTCTTTTTGATATATTCCATTGTGTCTGTAAAAAGAAACAAAGAGCTAACTAGAAATTAACTTAAATTGCTATGGGGAAATTTGGATTATCTAGGGTGCTTGACAGTAAAAAAAATTCGAGCAGCCACCTTCGTTTCTCCAATTCAATTCAATTCTATTCAATCCAATTCAATATTTTTGAGATGCCTGGGACTGTGGAATATCTTCTGACATCTTCTGATATCGAGATGGCAAAAGAAATCATAAAACTTCGACCAAATTTTAAAGATCTTCATTAAACAATGCAAAAAGAATTATGATTTTGGGATTGTAACAACCTTGTCACCATAACATTTTTTTCTTTTTCTACGTGTTGAGACTTAATTTCAAGACGAATAAATATGTTGAAAGATGTATTCCAAGCACGTTAAGCAAGAAATGTAAGTGAAGTAAATTTTTGCGACGACACACTTGCTGCTACGCAAGGGAATCTAAAATGTTTGCTCATAAGGAAGGGCGTTTACCAGGAGTTTTTCTTAGACCAAAGATGCTGGCAGATAAGACTATAAATACCTTTTATAGA
Organism: Aurelia aurita; assembly: GCA_004194415.1. NCBI lineage: Eukaryota > Metazoa > Cnidaria > Scyphozoa > Semaeostomeae > Ulmaridae > Aurelia > Aurelia aurita. Next base: position 182,620 of record REGM01000080.1, on the reverse strand, counting down.
TCTCGACGCTTGTTGTGAACCTTGACTCTCGATGCTCTTCAGTTCGGTCTGCATGGCATTTTCCTGTGGAGAAACAAAATTTAGAATACACTTCAGTATTCTATGAGTTTTAATCATTATTCCCCGTATTTTCCTGCTCTGAGCTCTGATCTAAGTTAATTACCCGTTTACTCTTTGTTATATATTACAAAACGTGAAATTAAACAAGATGGCAAACATTTTAACTCTCTCTGATAAACGAAGAATTTAAAAAATTAGGTAACCCCTTCGACTAAATGCTCATGCAAATGAAAAACAACTTTGATCCCAACTTTCCTTCCCCTCTTCAGCAGCCTGTGATAGTTAGTCTCAGCCATTAGTATTCTACGTTCAAATACTTACTATTGTTTTAAACAGTCCCCAGCAATCAAATGTCAGTTCTCTCTGCAACGCAACGGCTCTTTTAAACAACTCGCCTTTGATCGCCTTCTCTCCTTGATTAAATTTCTCCGTTATGTTTTCGATCAATAATCTTGAGTCTTCATCTGTAATTGCTCGCTTCCTGGAAATACAAAAGCCAAGGTTCTCCATCACGAAAACATGCGGGAAGTAGGAATCGTAAGGTCAAAAGGAAAAAATTCAGAAAGCGCATTACCACTTGAAGATTCTGAAATATATGTGACGTGCTTGTACTTTTGCAATTTCTGTTGGGCAAACAAATTACATAAATTTGATCAAGGTTTTCAGGTGTTTTTGGGATTTTTTGGAAGCGAATTTTTGTCTGGAAAATCACTCTTAAGGTTTCGGAATCACAGGTCCAATTCTGACGGGATGAAATAAAAGATCGATACAGGCTGCTAAGTTACTAGTTCCAGGTGGATAATTGGCTTTATAATCAAAATTTTCAATTACATGAAATATTTTTGCAGTGGCAGACAAGAATGACAGAAATATTGCCAGACTAAAAGTTAAAATTTGAAAAAGAATTTCTTGCTTACCTATGTAGAATATCTAATTCTCTCAGCAATTTCTTTAACATCCATTTGCACCAAAAATTGACGACTTTTTCACTCCAAATCTAAATAATCAAACTCAAATTAAGTGAAGAAATTAAAGATTATCTTTAGCGAACAAGGAATACAGTTCAAAAAACCAATAGCTAACATAAAGCTTTCAACGTTGTGGTCTTCCTCGTCTTAAAACGTCAACAATGTACCCCACAAAGAGCAACTCTAGAAAAATAGTTTGCTTCTTGGGATCAAAATCGTTTCGCGCGAGTGCTGTCTGAACTCTAATTTCTTGGATTACAGAAATTTTCCTAAAATCCAAACAAAAATAAAAAAGATTCTTCTATAAGTATCATGCAGGTTTTCAAAAAGTTGCTCATAGAAGATTGTGGATTTAATAATTAACTAAAGTCCTTGGTATACCAAAACAAAGCCATTTGCCTAAGGTTTCAAACAACGTTCAAAATCATTTTTCACAATTTAGAGGTAGATTAGACAACGTAGCTTTATTTCTACGTTTAATTAAGTCTTTAACAGTTTGCAAATGCAAAAAAATCGAAAATCTCTTTGCATCTTGCGAAAAAAAAATGCAAAGTTCGTTTCGGTTTCCAGAAACAGTCCGAAAAAGGATAGAAAACTTTTCTTTATACTGTACACCTAAAAAAGATCAAGGCTTGTTGATGCTGTATACATGCAAGCATCTAAATCAGCAGTTGGGTCTGCAGGGATAAAATGGGTAGCAGTGATGGCTGGGGAAAAGAACATTGTAAACTTAGCTTATTGTACTAGAAATCCTGAATTCCATAGACGTTTTGAAAAAATCTGAACCCGCAAGATCTAAAAGAGCACAATCCCATTTTTCCCAGTAAAAAACTTTGTGCCCCTCTTTTGCATTTAAGTCAGCGGCTTCAAATTTATTCAAATAAAAAGGATGACCAGCCCAGCCCCAGACTGGAAAGTTTGCTGTGCGCGGCCGATTTCTCCGCCGCGCACTTTAAATTTCAGCAGCGGTTCTAGCCGAAATATTTTCCACCGACAAAGTCCGTTTCCAGAAGTTAAAAAGTCATGGTCACCCAGGGCCCTTACGGGCACGTTGCAATTTCAGACTGACTGGAAATCAAATCTGGCCTAGAGAAAAAACTGGATCCACACTGCAATAGTTGAACTTTTCCATCAGTTCAACTACTGCAGTGCGGATCTATTCCACTTAAGCACAATTTGATTTTCAGGCAGTCTGAAAATGTAGTGCGCCCGCAAAGGAGCCTGTGTGACAATGGCTCTTCAAACAACCATTACAGTAGCATGTGACTTACCAGTATATTCACGTGTCCTGCTCTCGTTATATCCACTCTTCTAACATTTACAAATGTCTGGGCTCTGATACCATGTGACTGGGTGAATAACATTCTCTTCAGCTCTTCAAAATCTCCTTTCATCTCTTGGGCTTTCTCTTCTTGAGCTTTGTCTTTTTTCAAGTTGGGTGGAATCATTGAAAGAAACAAAGTCGTTGCTTCGTTCTCTGTATTTATCAAGAGACAACACTGCTGTTTCTACGAGATAAGAAAGTATAGAATTATTTCATTTCACTCACCTGTATAGACTACAAAAAGGACAAGTGTGTGTCCATAGAGTCAACGGGTTCAAGTTCTAAATTGTTTAGGCGCTTGTGAGATTGCAGTTTTCCAGCTACTAATCGATTTACTCAAACCAATAATCATTGCGTGCTAACAGGTCCGTTTATAGCTACACAAATTTAGTATTTCAAAATCAGTGACAAGTTTAATTTCAGAATTCTTGAAAACAAGTCTAAAATTCTTAATCACAGTTGCTAACAATACAGCCACTAACTAGCACTCGGGTAGATCGGGTAGATCTAAAGTGTACTAGCACTTCAGTAGGCCTTAATTAGCTTTAATTCAGCTACTATTTATTCAGCCTAGTAAATAAATGATTGATGATGATAATGATGATGACAGCAAAATTAAACTCCGTCCAGCTATCTGCTACATGAGGAATCTTTGCTTAGCCAGCTGGCTCCATAATCCATTTCAAATGTTTTTTTTTCATCAAGGTTCAACATCCTGAGGTTGCATTTTTAGCAAACTTTATTAAGGATTTTTAGGCCTACTTTGAAGGATTTTTTAGCAAACTTTATCAAGGATTTTTAGGCCTATTTTGAAGGATTTTGAGATGCAACGTTTTCAGAAAATAGTTCGTAACCCCAACGAACGATTTCAACCAATTAAATCTTCGTGGCTAAGTCGACATGCTAGCTGCAGAGTTATTATCAGTTTGAAGAAATCATATGAATGGTTCAATTATTGGAGAATCACAAACGTCTAAACCTAATCCTGCTTAATCTGGTAGAGTGCAATTGTGTTTAAGAGCACCAATCAGAGTCCAAGCGAGAAAAGAAACTCTGTTGTACACTCCTATGGACTACTACCGGGTCTCCCAAAAAGTACTCCCGTTTAAAAAAATCACCACAACTCGATTATGAAACCTATCATAATATTTTCTTTTTTATCTCTTTTGTCATTGGTCCAAATATATTTAAAGATGATAAAATGATTGTTTTCATTATTACTTAAAGGGTACAAAATGACAGGTTGAAAAACATTATTCTGAGCTACACTCCTGTCTTAAATCTTGCCTAAGAGCCACAATTTCGAGATTAACCTTCAAGCCTAAAATGAAAGTTCGCGTTTCTTTCTGACATTTATGACCAAATTAGAAGCTTAATATACAAATAGAAATAAATCTGGTAATCATCAGTGCTTTGTGCAGAATGCTTCAAAAACAGGCAGCCATAAAAAGAGCTAAATTTGCTAAATTTGAAACCAATCATAAGATCAGCATGGGAAAATAATTTGGTCCTTCATCTACTTGCCAAAATAAACATCGGCCATGTAATCAAATTTTGGTGATTTATCAAAACAGGAGTACTTTTTTGGGACACCGGTACCTTTTTTGAGAATAATATTCTTGAATTGTGAAAACTAGGCCATCAAAAATTATCTCGTATAATCAGGTCGAGAAACAGTCATTCTTTCTTTCCGCAGCACAAGACTCAAAGGGTTGATAAATCAATATGTCAATAAGGCAAAACAACTTACCAGATACTCTTTTCCGGCGGCTGCCAAATCACCAACAGCATTGATTGTCTGATGATCAAGGGGTTTGCACTTTGAAATATAGTTGGAAGTTATTGTTGTTGCGCCTTGTTGCACCTGCCATGCAATGATAGAAATTTTATGGTGCTGGCAAAGCAACTTCTGCATTTTTTAATTATAACAAAAGAAAATCAAATTGCCTTTGCGCCAAACTTGATAATTCGCTTACGAATCAGTATTTATAATGCTTTTGTTATGCTTTTGATACTTTTGTGGTATAATAACGTATGACAGTATGGTTAAAAGAAACCTTTGGCCAAAATGTTACATTACAATGAAACATGCTTCACATCAAATCGATAGTACCCATTGTTGAAGAATTCTACTGATAAAATGGTGCAAAGTTCCACACAATTCCATGTCACTGCGGTATTCACCTTCTTTTGTGAGATTTTTCTCTTAATCTTAGCTATGCTATGTTCATTCAGCTCCGAAAAGACCACGTAGCTCAAGCTCATTAAATCGTAACTTCCCAATAATGCCTAAAACATGCGCTGCCCGGTATGATCCAGATTCGGGTCAAAGAGTTTCATGGTCTTTACAACCGAGTGTTGCTTCACATTTAAAAAGCCCTCTCATGTTTATGTGACACCACTTCAAGGAAAATAACATTTTTCGTCAAACGCAAAAATTGGATCAAAACCAGCTGCAAATGCTTCCCAAACTAATCCACTAAAAATCTAGAATAAATCCCCAAAATAAGTCAAAGCTCGAGGAATATACACTAGGTAGTAGATACTAAATCAGTTGATACGCTCTTGTGATATGATTTGTGTATTCATACAGACAATATGTCCCGACATAAAGCTTGATTTCACAAAGAGGCTTGAGCAGACTCAATATTCCGCAGCTCTTGCTGTAACAGGAGCATGGAGAGGTACAAGCAGGCAAAGACTCTATGAGGAATTAGGATGGGAGTACCTGTATCAAAGAAGGTGGTTTCGTCGCTTGTCTCATTTTTATAATTTGAAAAAGTCACACTCTCCTGCATATTTATTTGCTGAAATCCCAACTGAGCGTCATTTTATGTATAGTCTTAGGCATCCGCGCATTTATGACCAAGGTATGGCAAGGACTAATCGTTTTTCAAATTCATACTTTCAAAACGTGCTCAGTGAGTGGAACTTGCTCAATGATGACATAAAAAATTCATCGACTATTTGCGAATTTAAGAACAGATTGCTAAAAATCATAAGACCTGTAAAAAACTCTGTTTACAAAGTCTTCGATATATTAGGTGTTAGACGTTTAACTAAACTTCGACTTGAATTCAGTGAGCTAAATGCACATAGATTTCGGCATAATTTTGACTGTTTAAACCCCTTCTGTTCATGTGGAGTGGCAATGGAAGACAATGAGCATTTTCTCCTGCACTGCCAAAGGTTTGACTTGATGCGCAGAGATCTCTTACGGAAACTCTCAGACATCCCAGGATTAGACATCACAAAGCTTCATGCCAAAACATTGTGTAAGCTGCTTCTTTATGGAAACCCACACTTTAACGTAGTTGAGAACAGAGTTATCCTTGAAGCAACAATTTCATTCATCGAATCGACTAAAAGGCTAAATTGATATACATACATATTGAAACTGCAGCCCCCACAAACCCCTTTTGATTTGGTTTTGTCAACTGTTAGTTCATATTTGCGTTGCTGTTTTCTTTCACTAAGTTAAAGACAGTCTGTCACGCAGAGGATTGGGTGGTAAGGACTTAGGTAAAATAGGTTTAAATGAATGGCTGTGATAACGATCAGCCCTCATTTATTTCAAATGTCGATATACGTTTTGTCGAGCACCGATTGACCGTTGCAGCCAATCAGACGCGAGACAGACTGCCTTTAAAAACTTAGCTTAATTTTAAATATCTTCCATTTGCCTTTTGTTGTATTGTTCATTGTTATCATTGTTGACTTGTACTTTGTTGTATTGTTATTGTCTCTTGTTGCATTGTCTATTAAAAATATTGTTGAATTGTAAGTACCATACGCAATGGGAGCAAGATGACCCTGAGTCCTCTCCCGTTGCGGATGGTACATAATAATGTAAATACGTTTTTGTTTAGATGTTTTAATGTATAAAAAAAAAACAAAAAAAAAAGACGATATGTCTTTAGCGGATAGATAAACGAACATCAAAAAGGAAGGTTTTCTTCAAAGAACGGACGAACAACTTACAACTGATGGATTTTATGCTGCTGTTTACAAAATTATCGTTGCAGAGGCAAGTTTCTCGCAGCTTTTTTTTTGACTAAATTAAGGGTTTGCTTTCAAGAACAGCTTATTCGTGCAATTATTTCATTGGTTTAGGTTTGACTGACAATTGCTACTTATCCTTTCCTTATTCCCTTATTCACTATCACGAGGGAGCATACAAGAGCAAGTTTATGCATGGAGCAATGCGAACACCTTTATTTTGAATTAATTTTTTATCCGCGGCTACTACCTTAACTGCGAGCGCAGTATTCAACCTCTTCGGAGGAGCGCTGCCAGCGTAGCCAGCCTGGTTCCCTGTGTCAACTTGACCGCGTTCACGTTAGAGTCCTGGACGCCAGGGAAGCGATTAGACCGCTTCCGTGGAGCCCAGTCCCCTTATCAAAAATGACGTCAGGGAACCAGACTGGAGCGTAGCGAGCTACCTCTCCGGAGGAGCGAGCGAGCGAGAGAAAATACTTATTTTTCTCTCACTCGCTCACTCCTCCGAAGAGGTAGCTCGCTACGCTCGCAGCACTCATCCGAAGACTGCGAAGAGGTTGATTACTGCGCTCGCAGTTAAGGTAGTAGCCGCGGATAAAAAAGGGATTCAAAATAAAGGTGTCCGCATTGCTCCGTGGATTATGCAACTTTTTGCAAATTTCCTATAGAAACGTATACACATTTTCTGAAGACTTCCCCAAAACAAGATGGCGTCGTGTTTTCAACGCTGCGGAGACGTCATGCCGTCTGTATGAATATGCTAAAACAAATTCTTAAAAATTACTTACTTTTCGTAAATCTTCTGCTGATAGGTCACCCTCTGATCGCAGCTTAGCCGAGAACAACATAACCACTTGGCTTAGGCCATCAACAAAGAACTTGAAACTTGTTTCATATCCACGAATCAGCTCTTCAATCAGGGTCCTAAAAGAAAGAATTCATCTTATCGGTGCCTGCGTGGAATCTACCGGCTGAGTCAAAAAAGATAATCCCCGTTTGAAAGGCCATTGCTCCCTCCCTGGATATCAAGGCGATAATATTGGCAAATATATTATTCAATGGTGGACATGTTCAAATCGATTTTAAATTTTACCTGACTAAAATCGGCCACTCCGTTCTGAAATTATGAGGGATTTTGGAGAGAAATCCCCTTCAAGAAAACTTCAAAAATGGCATAAGATCACTATCAAATATTTCTGCCCTACAGCAATGAATTTAATGCATTTTAGCACGTGTTATCCTCTTGGGAGGATGAAATCACCCGGAATAATTTTGTTATGCTGCTAGGGATGACACTTTCATCCTGGTCTTGATTTTAGGCCTATTTTGAAGGTTGCCATAGGGACTTTCTCGAGAAAATCCTTCATAATTTCAGAACAGAGTGGCCGATTTCAGTCAGGTAAATTTGATAATCGATTTAAACATGTCCACCATTAAATGATGTATTTGCCAATATTATAGTCTTGATATCCAGGGGAGCAGTGGCTTTAAAACGGGGATCGTTTTTTCCTTTTACTCAGCCGGTACTAAAGGGCTCCAAACAACAAAATGAACACTTTCTGTCTAAACAGCTTCCAGTTTCTTGGTGTTTTGAGGAAATAAACTCCAAAATAAAGGCGATCGGTTGGATATCTATTCGGGGCAGATCTTGCTTTAACCTTTCAAAATCTGCTGCGTAGATGATTTGTCAAGAGCTGCTAGACTGATTACGATGAGTTCCAGCTATCGCTCATCAAAACGAGACTTGCACCAAACCGAGATCGCTCATACTGGCTGAGTTTTAGCGTCCATCAGTATATCAATAGCGATAATTACGACTCTGTAATCAGTTTAAAGTGCTGCCACCTTATCAACTTTTCTATTAACCATCTTAAAAAGGGGTAGAAAAATAATTTAATATTATAATACACATACCGAGAACGAGCCTTTTCTATTACTTCCTTCTCATACTTTGCTGCAATCATAAGTGCCCAGTTTGCTTCATCCAGTCTTTGAGGTTGAGTGCTAAAAATTAATAACGCTCCAGTTTGACAGAAATCTTACTCTTTGTTCAAAAGAAATGAAAAATGATACGATACGTTGAATTGTTCGTCACATAAATAGATGCTCCCAGATAATAAGTCGAAAGAAATATGTTAAAGCTTGTAGCATTATAAAGTTAATGGTATTCACGAACAGGCATTACGGATAACCTACAAAGATATGAGGTCAGAGTTTGATACAATGTTATTCAGAGACAATGCGGTCCCAATCCACGTAAGGAATTTACAGTTGCTGATGACTGAGATCTATAAAACAAAATGGGAGCTTAATCCTAGTTTCATGAAAGAGATCTTCGTCGAAAAACGCAGTCCATATGGGTTAAGAAGCTGCCATAATCTACTATTGCCACAAGCGCGTACTACGTGCTATGGCTTGGGGACGATATCGTTTCTTGGGTGTAGATTATGGCAGGCACTTCCCAATGACATAACACAATCAGATACCTCAGATACCCTCTCCAGCTTTAAAAGGAAATCGAAAGCGGATAGAAATTTGATGCACTGTGTGTAAATATCGAGTGTGAAAAACATTGTAAATATTGGAAACATTGTAAGTATTGTAAAAATCTGTATTTGTTGCTAAGTATTCTGAATTGTATTGTTTTTCTTTTTTAAACAATTTTACTTCGTTAGATAGTAGGCTTGAATTAGCTTTTATTTTATAGCAATTTATATGTATGACTACTTTAAATAAATCGATAATAATAATAATAATAATAATAATAATAATAATAATAATAATAATAATAATAATAATAATAATAATAATAATAATAGCATTATTAGCACTATTAAAGTGCCTAATTTCACGTTTTTGATCTTCAGATTGCTAGTGCATTGATTTTGGAAAATTTCGAACCATACAACAATATATCCGTATGTCCGGAAGGGCATGCTCCTCTTTCCGATGTGTCATCGAAGTAAAGTACTAATCGTTTAAATGGAAAATTTTTGAATAAAAACGATTAACATCAATTATCGAAGATTTTGAAATTTTCGAATCAGATTCGAGTGCCAATTTCTAAACAGATATATAAATTGTCTTACGGTACATTGATTGCACGGGCGAATGTGAGTGATTCCAATACAGAATTCATTTTACTTCCTTCAAAAAAGCTGCTAAAAAAGCTGTACCTTCCTTTCTGTCCCTTCTGACGAATAGAATTCATGAAATTTAATCGAGATGGTTGTTTTCCTTCTTTCTTCCTTTCTTCTTTGTTTTTTCCTTCGTTTTCTTCATCTTCCATGATGTCCAAAAATACGTACTACAAAAAATTAAAATATAACTATCATAACAATACATGCATCTGATAAAGAGCATCACTCATTTTTCATTTTTTTTTTCATTTTTATTTATTTAAACAGGGTAAAGTTATCAAATATATACATTGTTTTCCAAACTGCCCTGTAAAAAGAAAAAGATAAAAACCTNATCATTGAAATTGTCTCCCTACCTATTTCAAGAGATGGCTTCACTGCCGTAGTTTGCTGAATATTTTTCAATTTTTGCCCGCTACCAATCATTAAGCTTTGGGTTTTGGCAACATTTAGTGACAGCTTGTTCGCAGCAAGCCACGTTTTGAGACTGTCGAGGTCCTCGTTAACACGTTCATTGATTAAAGGGATGGACTTGGCTGAGAATGATATGCTAGTATCATCAGCGTACATGTTAACTTGCGAGTGTTTCAATGACAAAGGGAGGTCATTTATGTATAAGATGAAAAGAAGAGGCCCTAAGCAGGACCCCTGTGGAACACCACATGTAACTTTTTCAAACTTGGAGAGCTTTCCATTTACCTTACAGCATTGCATCCTGTTCGACAGGTAGGACTGAAACCAGCTTAGTTCTTTATTTCTCGCCCCATAGAGTTCCATCTTTTTCAGTAAAATATCATGGTTTACGGTGTCAAAGGCTTTTTTTAAGTCGATAAATGTTACCGACGTATATTGTCCACTGTCAATGTTTAGGTACCAGTCATTTGTGCATTTTAACAAACATGTCAGGACCGAGTGCAGCTTTCTGAAACTTGATTGCTGAGAAAACAGCATTTCATTTGAAATTAAGTAATCGTACAACTGTTCATAGACAAGTTTTTCAAACAGCCGAGACAAAACTGGTAGAACTGAGATAGGACGATAATTTGACCGGTTAGCAGTTGCATCTGCTTTATGGATGGGCGCTATCCTAGCGATTTTCCACATATCAGGGAACACCCCGGTAGAAAGGGACAAGTTGAAAAGCTCTGCAAGCGGCTCAGCCAAGACAGGCCTTCCAGCTTTCAAAAAGAAACTAGAAATTTGATCCAGGCCATGCCCCTGCGAGGTCTTAAACTTGCGCATTGCTTTGATAACTTGTTCAGGTTCTATGGGTGTAAACATAAATGTGGCTTTTGTTGGGTTGATATCATAATCACCATTTAGAAGATCATTCTCTGTATCGGGAATATCTTTACTTAACTTATCGCCGATATTATTAAAGAAATCGTTCATTGAGTTAGCCATACCAACAGGATCATCGATAGTCTGCCCGTCAACTTCAAGAGCTGTAATATTTGTAGTTTTAGACCGTTTATTAACGAGTTTGTTTATAGTGGCCCAGGTTTCTTTCAGATTACCTTCAGAAGCCTGTAATTTTCCTGAGAAGTAGGCCGTCTTGACCTCTCTGTTCATCTTAGTCGCTTTATTTCTCAGCTGTTTATAAGCTGACATCAAAATTTCAGATTTATGTTTTACTGCGGCAATTTTAATTCTGTCTCTTGTTTTAAAAAGACTTTTGAGATCCTCTGAGATCCAGGGGGTATACTTTTCAGACACTCGTCGTTCAACAAGAGGAGCGTACTTTTGTATTACCCCTGATATTAAGGAAGTAATTGTTTCAACAATTGTATTTATGTCAGCTGAGGATCTTAAATGAGTTTTCCAGTCAATGAGGGCCAAGTCCTGCAAGAAAGAGTTCTCATCAAAATGCTTCATTTGCCTAGTTTTGATAACTTTGTGCTGTCGCTTTGAACCACCTTGAAATTTCCTGATAGCATATGCTAAATAATGGTGGCTCATGGCAGTTTTCATGACACCAGATTCAACGATGTTGTTGGCATTGCTAACTGCAATGTGGTCTATTAATGTAGAGGTATGGATGGTTTCCCTAGTTGGCTCCGTAATCAACTGCTTTAAGCCATAAGAGTCATAGATATCTACGATACGCTTTACGTGATTAGGTATTACATGATCTAAGTTACAAGCAGTATCTCTATGAAGCAAATAGCAATTGGTATCACCTACAAGGATAATTTCCTTACCCTCTGCTCAAGCTTATCAAAATCATCAATGGGATTGCTTGGTGGCCTATACCATAAAATAACAACGAAGGGTTTGGCTTTTGGTGGTATAATTTCGACGCAGATCAACTCAAGTGTTCACATTGAAAGGTGTTCTTGCAGTAAAAAGCAACACCTCCCCCATGTCGATTACGGTCAAGCCGACCGAGTTTATACCCCTCTATATTCAGTATCGCATCTGAGCAGGTATCGTCAAGCTTTGTTTCGTTGAGGGCTAAGAAATGTATGTCTTTTTCTTTTAAAACAGTTTGAATTTCGTCTACATGGAGCATAAGGCTGTTTATATTCAGAGATCCTAAAACCAAACCTTTTCTAAAACCTAATTTCCTTTTATTTTGGCCTATTTCCTTATTGGGGCGATTTTCCTGCCTGTTCTACATGGCAAGGCAACCAAGGGAAACTCAATTCTGTACAATATTAGAGCCTGGGTACGGGAAAGTGTGCAATTAGTTCCCAATGCGCGTTGAATATTGATCGCAGGCGATGAAGCTTCGTCGCATTCATGTTCATCCCATCGCCTTTGGCTGGTTGCACACGCGTTCCTATACAAATTCATCAATTTTTTCCAGCTCAAACTCCAACAAAGAAATGTCCATTATTTTGGAAGCGGCAGTCCTTTGATGACAAAAAGTTTTGATATTCATCGCTTTCCTCGTCGCTTTAATTTTTTAGCGATTAGCGTGAGGTTTCATTCTCTTGTCATTCCCACTGCGCGATCAACTTTCATCGCCCGAGAAACATTGGCGATGAGGAAGCCCATGATAGTTCACTGCGCAGTGCAGTGGGAACCAGTCTTTATAGAATGAAGATCAGCTTAGATAACGTTTCTTGAGGTAACAATGTTTAGTTTAAATGTTCGATAATTGCGTGTCTAAGAAACAATGGTCACGAAAACAAAATTACCAAATTACAACTTGTCGTACAAGACACGGGATCAACTAAAAGATTTAGGGAACAAAATCTCACAACCTATCGTTTTTCATTATGGCGCTACGTTCAAACAAACGTGAGTACTTTTTTTTGGGACACCCGGTATTTCCCAGCATGGTCTAAGAGGAAGTCATCACCTAAATAATTTGTTGCAATCCTCCGCGAAATTTCGGTGAAAAACAAACAAACCTTAATAAGAGAATTTCTTCAAACTAGCTTGTTTCTAAAGTTAAGACCATAGTTTTATCATGCAGACTGAGACGTGAACATTGCTAGAAATCTCACGAAACAAAGTCTGCAATTAGTTCGTCTGTACTGTAAGTTTTTAAGGGTGTTTTTGATAATGGGTAACTCTCAATAAAATATTAAACTTCCCATAGGCGGAAACGTGTTTTCCAACCAAATACAAAAAATCTTAAAAACGGTAGGTTTCGGATTCAGCATGGCGGAGAATCTCTCCGAAGACTGCCACCAAACCTTCTACCTTTAGGAGCAGAAGGTTCAGAAGGCCTTCCAGACCTACCAAGCCTCCCGTTTGAAGGGGCTCCGCGAGGGGCAAATCACTCCCAAAAAAAGTGTACGAGATTATTAATCGCAAGAGATTATTTTAAGATTATTTTGTGATTATTTTATGATTATTTTGTGATAATTTCATGATTATTTGATTATTTTGAGATTATTTTGAGATTATTTGATTATTTTGGGATTATTTTGTGATTATTTTGAAAAGTGTACGAGATTATAATCAGTGATTTGCCCCTCGGGGCTCCGTCTCTAAATTTCGGTCGAAACGACGATTTTGCAGTTTTTTGATAGACAATATCACACAGACTTCCACCTTTTTTCAAAAATGAAAGCGTTCTTTTGAAGATAAATCCTTTTACTTCACAGAGGAACAAACCAAACATTCATATTTTTTTGATGATTGCTCAGATATAAGTGGACTTTTAACGGTCACTTTTTGGTGGCTTGGGTGAAGCCACCGAGCAACCTGAGAAGACAATGGACACGTGCCTAAAAATGGTGCTTACAGATTTGTTAAACTTGGCGACGGAACCCCTTTAAGGGATTTCGGGGTCAATCAAACACAAATTCCAAGTCTACCAAGTCTAGCGTTTTCAGACTTAGTACCAATCAAACACACACTAAGAAAGAGTTACCGTTTTTGCAACTCCAATTCTCCTCATGCAGCAGGTAAAAAGCAAGCCAACTAAAATTCCAGCGATTATCCCAACAACAATTCCCACAATTATCATCGTGTAGCTCTTCTCCGTCTGAAATAAAGAACAACTATCTTTATAGGCCTATCAACATACCAATCGCAATAAAAAATATATTATATTGTTAAACATCCGCCCGCTTGTCAATATGACATTGATTATTGCATCCTGTCTCTTAGATAAGTTGTCTTAAATCAATTTCAGATAACTCTGTTTTGCAAACATCTTTCTTCCACAATTTTTATGATTACGTATCTTGAAAGCTATCAATTTCGACGCAAGCTATGAAATCGAACGGAAAAAATATCAAATTAGGTTTTTGCCAATTGTGAGACAATTCCAGGAGGAGAAAGCAATGGGCTAGTCTGCACTTTAGCGGGCCAGCTTTCAATATCGGCAAGTAATGTGTCATGGGGTAAGGGTTAGGGTCAGGGTTAGGTTTTGGAAAAGGGGTTTTTAGGGTAAGTTAGGGTTTTGGTTAGGGATAGTTAGGGTTAGTTAGGGTAAGTTAGGTTTAGTTAGGCTAAGTTATGGTTAGTTAGGGTAAGCTAGGGTTTAGCTAGGGTTAGTAGGGTATTTGGTCAAATACGTTAATACTTTCTAATATACTTTGACTAACGAGAACTACAAGATAAAAGTCTCAGCGTCAAATGTTTGTCTGGCAGACCTTCAATGTTCACTGTTCNTGTAGTAAAATGGCACAAAAGGAGTATAAACGCAGGCATGACTGGGTAGGGAAAAAGATACATTGGGAGGTATGCAGGAAATATGGTCTTGAAACGAAAGAAAAATGGTATGAACATGAACCACAAGCTGTATGCGAAAACAATGAGTATAAGATCTTGTGGGACTTTTCGATACAAACAGACCACGTTATCGAAGCAAGAAGGCCCGATATGATCATAGTGGACAAGAAAAACAACAAATGCCAGATTATAGACTTCGCTGTCCCATACGATACAAGGGTTGATGAAAAAGAAAGAGAAAAGATATTGAAGTACCAAGACTTAGCAAGAGAGCTGAAAAAACTGTGGAACAAAAAAGTGAAAGTAATTCCAGTTATAATTGGGGCGCTAGGAACAACACCAAAAGCATTGCCAAAAAGACTGAAGGAAATTGGGATAGCTACCAGGATAGTAGAATTGCAAAAGACTGTGTTGCTACACTCTGCCAGAATCCTCCGACAAGTGCTTGAGATTTGAGGAAACTTGTTGTTACCAAAGCTCAAGAACATCAATCCACTGATCAATTTACAGAAAGAACAGCATTTGAAATCAGTGTGTAACAGAGACAATAATAATAATAATAATAATAATAATAATAATAATAATAATAATAATAATAGTAATAATAGAAATATTTATACAGGGTAAACCTTGTCAGTGCTACAAGTACTGTTATCAATAGGGACCCGAGAGATATGACATAAAGCTGGTCCGCTAAAGTGCAGTCGTCCAAAGCAATGCTGTGAATCATTAACATTACAGCAGTACCAAATGAAAAAAACTGAAAACTCAAGACTTACAGGCAAGAATGACGATCCCCCTGAAATAACATATATAGCTCAGAACAGAATCAGGTTTATCAAGACGCTTTTACATTATCTTGCATACATTTCAGAAAAGCTATTTGCATGGCACAAAAAAAATCCCAAAGGTTAGCAACATTATCAAATTTAGACTATTTTTAGTCTTATTGAGACACTAAGTAGATAAGATATTTATCAACAAATAAGACACTACCGTGAAAAGATATTCTTAACAGTGCCTTTCAGGAGTCTGAAAATGGCAAATGACGTAAGTACCTTTGTGATGATGTTCTGTTTTGAAACCATACATGTTTCTTGGCTATAAACAGGACCGAATAATGGACTGTTTATCTATAAAGGAAATACACAGTGACTAAGTAACAAAGTGGATGTAAAGAATTCATGTTTCAAAATGATTTTCTGAAGGTTGACTGGGAATACCAGAAGCAGTTCACTTCTTTCCTTCATAGTCTATACCCAAAAATATATTGATAAAATACTTATCTTAAACTAAAGTTATTTTTTAATTAATTTCCAGTATTTCTAATTTTGAATATTTTTTGACAGTACAGGGTGTTTCAGAAAAAAACGCAACCCAACTTAAAATGGAAAATTTAGGGAAAATGATACGATTTGGATAGATATAATGGATATCATCTGAAAGCACAATCTATCTTCTTTCCAATGATATGTAGTTTAGATACATTTACGGAATTATTTATCATTTAATTGATATTTTAGCAAGTATCCCCTATTTTAGATGAAGCATGCTGTAAGAGCAAAATTAAGACCTTTCTTACCGTAAAATGTTACAAAACATATTTGTAAAAATATTTCAGGCCTAGAAGCACTTGAAGGGGTGCCTTTAGGTAGGAAACATTCAAATTTACTCCCTTGAGATGCATTTATTAAAAATAAAAAATTAAGCCCTCACAAAGATGAGTTTTCACCTATGTAAATGTCCGACCACTTCCTGCATCTAAAATAGGCCATATTTACTAAAACGTCAACTAAGTGCTGAATAATTCTATTAAAGACCCATGACTGACCAGCATCCTTTGCAGCCCTTGAATGCTCTTCACCACAGCTTCCACTATTTTCTGTATACAGAAAATAGCACTGGTTGTAATCCGTTTTAATCTTCGATTGAAATAACGTAAATGGCCAACAAATTATATCAGTAGTCTCTTTAGTTCATAAACAATGCATTTAGGCATGTATTTTCGTACTGCATAGTCAGGGTTGTGCAAATTGGAGGAAATAATTTTAGGCCACAATAGAAGAGAGAAAGACCGACAAAACGAGGGGAAATTTTGTTTATTTGCAGGCAAATAGGCATCAGAGATTGAATTAACTTTATCATAAAGCTTTAAACTCAACAAGGACATGCATTTGAAAACCCAAAGATTAAATGGGGAGTAAATAAAAAATGAACTGTGCCTCGCGTACCTAGTCATCTTTTGGTCGAGCAGTGGAGCAAAGTGAATATGAACATGCATTTTCCAGAGCCGGTGGGTCAAAATTTACAGCCTCAGCTGGTTTGTTAGCCTTGGTCCTCAAAGCAGCAGATCGTAGTTATTTCTTTGATGTCCACTTGGAGTTGTATCGATGTCTGAAGGCAATTCTTCATCACTGCGACCATGTGATTTCGTGCTGTTCAGCTTTCCGTTAAAATCTAGTAAGCCGCCCTGCATGTAAGCATTTTCTAATATCCTGAAGCTCAAGTATTGAGAGGAACCCATTTCTATGGTTGTACCGACGGTTCAGGACGTTAGAAGAGGCTTACATGCAGGCTCAACTGTTGTAAACAACAACAAAGTCGTGCAAAGGCTGCTGGTCAGTCATGGGTCTTTAACGTGCCCAAGCTGGATATCATTGGAAAGAAGATAGATTGTGCTTTCAGATGGTATGCGTCAAATTAATTCCAATGTCATTATTTTCTGAAGAACCTTGAAAAAATGTGGGTTGGGTTTTTTTAAACACCCTGTACAACAAACGAGTTGTTTCTTTTACTAAATAGTTTCTTCAATAATTTATTTGCAAATTTTGCATTTCAGTCTTGTTACCTTTTACAAAACAGTCTCCTGCATTTATAATTTCAACTTCCTTGTGACGGTATAAGTGACGGAGAAAACTGCAGAATGTCACATGTTAAAACAGTCTTAAAACCATTTGACGAGAGTTTTATTTACACTTATGATCGGAATCTGCAAAACAATCAAAATTACCTGTGGGCTTCGCCAAGTGAAGCTCGCTTTTCGTCTGGATTGTGGTGCCTAAAAAAGGAAGAATAATCTTACTTCGCATAAAGCTAATGTGGCATACTTCTATAGAGCTAACTGTGATGACAGGTGACAGAATTCCATTTGCAGCAGAAACCGAAGGTATTGCTAGTACCAATATTATGGAACCATCAAGCAGACGATACAAACACACAAAACTGAAAACGGGTGTGTTTTAGCATCAGAGGGAAGAGAACCGGGGAAATATGGCTACACAAATTAAGCACAAAATCAAACTTCTGATACTCAATTTCAATTTCTCTTCCAGATCTATTCTTTCATTTTTCAGACGTGTACGTCAAAACGGTAATGCCTTCTAGTTATTAGAAAGAAGAATAAATCACTTTTCTTGGCTGCAATTCACTTTAATAAGTTTACTTAAATTGCCAATGCTCAAAATACCGGGTGTCCCAGAAAAAACGCTACAGATTTGAAAAATTTTAATGCAAATTGTTTCACACTCATTATCAAACAATTAGTTTTATTTAAATCTACAATGATTAGAATAAATTTTGATATATATTCCAGTATTTTTTGGAACTTGATTGTAGACTTAAAAATCAGCAAACTGCAAATTTGCTGTTAGGGCAAAACCAGAGCTTGGAGCATTTGAACAAAAGATAATGGAAAATTATGAAGCATGGCAATCCCTGAAATTTCACAGCATTGCTGACAAACATGCAAATTTACCATTTTATCTCTGTGTTGCAGTTTCTTAATTAATTTTGCGTGCTTATCAGTGATGCTGTTAAATTGCAGATATTTCCATGCTTCTGACTTTCCATTATCTTTTGCTCAAATTCTGAAAGCTCTGGTTTTCCCCTAACAGCAAATTTGAAGTTTGCTGATTTTTAACTCTACAACTAAGTTACCAAAATACTGGAAAATATACCAAAATTTAATCTAATCCTTGCAGATTTAAATAAAAATAATTGTTTGATAATGAGTTTGAAACAGTTTGCATTAGAATTTTGCAAATCTGTAGCGTTTTTTCTGGGACACCCGGTAGTTCAAGTGAATGCTGTCCGAAGTCGAAGTAATCAAATTATTCAAGATCTCAGCTAATGGAAAAGCTTTGATTTCAAGCACCTTTTCCTTCAGGAGCAGGCATTCAAACTAATAAGGTTGTACATTCGACCTATTTCTGGTACAAAAAGTCTTGCAAGTTTTTGATAGTCCATGATTGAATGATTGTGCTACTTTAGAAATATGTTCATTTTTAGCAAAGGCTTACTTACTTTGACATCTTTCCTGAAGGCACCTTGGTAAACCAGAGTTACATTTTGTGAAACTGAAAAAGGACATGTTACTTGTTATACATTGCAGTAAGAGCGTGGATGGTTTCACACTACACAGCATACGCTACCAATAAATGGAATTTAGTCGATTAAAGAACGATTTCCTACAAGCATTGATCCAGGGGTAAATATTGACGATAATCGTCCCCAAATATCTTCCGTCATCCAAAAGCTTGTGCGGGCAGTTTGAAATTTTTGAATCCTTCCCTAGATTGCGCTGAGAAATATAGTCTTCCTTATATGATATAATATTGGGGAATTTGGAACAATATTTACCCCTACACTGTGCACGCGTTGAGGGTCTATTTGGAGCCGTGAGAAGAAGAAACGATGGAAGAAGGCGACGTTTAAGTAGTTGAGGATCCTAGCAACTACACACAGCAACACATAGTAACTACACTACAGGTAATGGAGAAAGAATGAGCAAGTCAAGTTATTTTTATTCGCTGAGGTTCTGAAATGGCACCTCGTAGCCTAGCACTTACATTTGTTTAAGAAATAAATGTCTGTATCTTTTAGTAAAGCTCCTTTAACAAACAACTGCCTCTTCCTCGATGGACTGTCTCTTTCTCGAAAAGCCACTCATTTTGCAACCGTTTTTAAATAGTACAATAATAAACAATAACGCTAAAGATGGCGGAAGAAACTTTTAACCATAATCCGTTGCATTCGAATAAGGATCGACCAATCGTATCAATCAATCAATCAATCAATCAATCGAAATCCCAAGCGAAGCAAAGGATCATATGGTAAAAAGCTCCCTTCTCCATCGTTAGCGTTGTCTATTATCATGCGATTGTAACGAGTAACTCGGAGTAGCATTAGCAACCAAAGTAACAATAACATCTTTGTAAATAAGCTATTTATGCCTTAATAATAAACCACTATTGTGCACGCACAAATAGGTTATTTATTTACAAGATTTCCGACTAGATATAGGGTGTGTTTGACTGGTACCAATTCTGAAAACGGTGGACTTGGTAGACTCGCAATTTGTGTTTGATTGACTCTAAAATTCTCAAAACGGTAGGTTTGGTAGGTTTGGAAGGCCTCCTGCTCCAAAAGGCAGAAGGTTTGGCAGACTCTGGAGAGATTCTCATTTTCCTTAGCAAACCCTGTTAGTGAATCCGAAACCTACCGTTTCGCGATCTTTTTATTTGATTGAGAAATATATTTCCGTCTCTGCGAAGTCTACTGCTTTCAAAATTTGGTAGGTTTGGAATTACCAATCAAACACACCCATAATTTTCATGTTGGGATGAAGTTAGCAGTAAAGAATTAAACAATTCGTGAAAGCAATCATACCTCTAAGACTTTGTACAGTGGCTCTAATGATCACATAGCCTTTTAAATAATCAGTTGTCACATCGACTTTTCCAGTTGGAGTGATATTGCTAGTATAATGAACAATGTTGTCGATCCTATCGATGATCGTTAAGCTAGCAGCATTGACTGGAGAGCCAGCAGCATGTTTGATAACCACGGTAAACTGGAGTAATGGCGAATCCCTGTTTGGATCTAGAATCTGAAAGAAAAAAAGAGAAATAGCCGCTGGAAACTCGTACAATACACAATGTATTCATTGATCACAACTTGAAGACCCATAGCACACCAACAAAACACCACTCGTGTTTACAGCGCAGAATTTTTTATTCAGAAATTGTAGCGGCCCTTTAAACAAGGGGTTTGTTTATAAACAGGTCTGTTGGTGTGCAATGGCTCTTTAAAGGTAATGTGTCCATCCAAGTAGGCCTCCCAGAGCAAGGCATGTGATCAATTAAAATTTCCTTTCAATCACGCATTACAGCAATTTTCTCTATTCATGTGATCAGTCTGACTAGCAACCAATCATTTGCCGAGAATTGATGGATGTTGACAGGTTGGGTATACG
The DNA here is from genome assembly GCA_004194415.1 of Aurelia aurita. Taxonomy (NCBI): domain Eukaryota; kingdom Metazoa; phylum Cnidaria; class Scyphozoa; order Semaeostomeae; family Ulmaridae; genus Aurelia; species Aurelia aurita. The sequence goes on along the minus strand of REGM01000080.1, from coordinate 161,740 downwards.
CTGGCCTTATATATGGACACATTACCTTTAATGTTTGTAAAGCTTTCGTATAAAGTAGGTTACGCAGACTTTTGTGAAAACTATTGAGGAGTTTTTTTCAACTGGATCAAATCTAGAAATGAATCTCAGTTTGTAAGCTTCTTTTAAATAGTAAATAGGCTGGAGGAATAAAGTCGTAAAATAGGAAAAAACCATTTTAGGTTGAAAAAAGCGCTATTAGTATGGAACGTGTTTCATCCTTTAAATGAGGGATCGTCAGCCTTTCTCCACCTTTCTCCGTCACTCTGCTAGTTCACATTGTATATTCCATATCATGTGCTGACAAGAGAGAGAGGGACTTCTAGCACGTCCACATTCAGAACGAATATCGTATCAAGCATAACAATCTTTAAAAGCCAAAGAGCAAAGCAAGTACGCTAAAAATGGCGGAATGAAGCTTTTACCATCACTATTTGCATTGCAAAGAGTTTACGCTGATTTGATTCGTACAGACGACATGTCACGTGACTTGATAAATTCGCGCTCGAAAATCAGACTTGGGGTAAATGAGGCCATTACAAAGTATAGCGTCGCACTGGGATTTTGAGAGTGTCTCGTTTATTTATCGCAATAAATAAATTCAAAAAGCCTGGAAGCTGCTCAAATCATGCCAAAACTTTAGCAGATAGATAGGCGAATATCTGAAAGGAAGATTGACTTTGAAGAAGCAACGAGCAACTCATAGCCGACGGAGTTTGTTGTGCTAATTACGAAATTATCGACGCAAAGGCAAGTTTTCACAGCTTTTTTGGACTAAATTTTTGTTTTGCTTTTAAAAACAGCATGTTCGTGTGTTTATTTCACAGGTTTAGGTCTGACTGACAATTGCTACCTATCCTTTCCCTACTCACTATCGCGAGGCGGAAGAGAGGAGCAATCTTATACAACTTTTTGCAAATTTCTTATAGAAACCTGTAGAAATTGTCTTTAGATTTACCCCAAAACAAGATGGCGTCGTGATTAAACGCTGATGTGACGTCATGCTGTCTGTATCAATTTGTAGGTCTGTAGTAAAATGCAAACGATCTTCACAAAAATATCCCCGACGCCATCTATAGAGTGACCGCGTATTGCCTACCCACTGAGTGACAAGTTAACCGAGAAAAATACAAGAAGATAACTCAAGTGATATATTCCCATACCTGAGCATGCTTCTGAATTGTCAAATTTGGCCTAAGAATAGGCCCAACAACTTGAATCAGTTCTTTTAATATAGTGTTTCCAACAACGAATATGAATTCAGCCTTTCTTCCACTCAAATTAACCGGATCGTTTCTAACTTTAAACAAGATTTTCAGCTTGATAGACGAAGCATTGGCATTTGATTTGGGAGCTGCGAAGCTGTTGACAAATCCAAAGTCGATCTTTAAAGTTTTATTGTTTATCGTCTGAATTATTGGAGTTTTGGAAATTGTAGTCGCACTACCAATAGTGTACGTCACGTTGTTTCCTTTGGTTGCTTCAGCCACTGCAACATCTTGAGATGCCAGGCTAAGAAATAATATGATTGGGTTAGCAAGCTAGAAAGAAATCACATTCAACTTGCTGAACAAGACCCTTACTTGAGAATCTGTAACGGACAATTTCTAAACCCTTTTTTCATACAGAATAATGCACAAAGATAGTACTTCTAACTTTGATGAGCTATTAAGTAGAAGTAACTCTGTATCTGTTCACCAGAGGAACTTACAGCTCCTCCTGACCGAGATATACAAAACCGTAAATAATTTGAATTCGATTTTTATTGCAGAAGCATTTGTACCAAAGATGTGCCATATAACCCTCGCGGCAATAACAACCTTGTTCTGCCTAGAGCTAGGACTAGTTTGATATGGCATTGACACTATCAGGTTTATTGCCCAAAAACTATGGCAGACTCTGTTAAAATTAAAGAGTCCCAAACATTGGAAATTTTTTTAAAGAAATACTGTCAAAACGTTTGATTGCAGCTATATGTAAAAGTATTATTTCAAATCTAGGTTTCTTGTAGCATTATTTATTTAGACTTGTAGATTTTGTGTGGTTGGCCTTAATTAGCTCATCGCTATTGCTTTTCGCCAACTTCAAATAAATCTTTTGTTATTATATTTCTATATTTAAATTATTATTATTATTATTATTATTATTATTATTGTTATTGTTATTGTTGTTCGTGTTGTTATTGTTATTGTTGCTGTTATTGTTATTATATTTTACTGAAGAAAAGTCGTCAGTTCTGTACAGCTCTTTGACCGATGGTTGCGAGTGAAAAATTGTTGATGTTGACTCAGGCCATGTTAGAGTTTACAAAGTAACTCCGGCAATTCCCTCAATCAATGACTTGTGAAAATTTTTAACGACTCTTTTAACTTTTAACGACGATAGCAAAAACAAACTGTGGAATCCACCCCAAAAATGAGATCATGTCATGTCTTGAGACGGTTGCGAAGATAATGAGATTAATGCCATAATGCGAAGGAAGAAAATCTCCAACTTTGAGATATTTCATGTTACACTATCTAGTGCATTTACAAAAAAAAACAAGAAAAAGAACTTGTATGACAATGGTTAGACCTTAGCGAAGCCAGACCCTTGAAAATTAGCGAGTTTATCAAACGCAGTTACAAGCTGATCTTAGAGTATTAAGCTCAAACAGTAGAACTTAGAAAATATTTCAACAAAAGCAAAACATACCCAGCACTTCTCTTTGCTCTGTTTGAAATTGTGTAAGTTGGCAAACGAATAATAACATCAATGCGTGATGAGCTTCTTGGAATAAACAACGAAACATCCAGGCTAAATTCATCTCCAGCTAGCAATGCACTCAAGTTTTTAGAAGCAGTGATCTTTCCAGTGACAGGCAACACAGTCAGATTCTTGGCAAAACTGTCTCTTATTGGATAGGAGTACATGTCTGGCTGGGTATGATAATAACTTAGCATCAAGTTGAAAGACAGGGCTCCTCCCAAGGAGATGTTGTACCCAACTGAAGAGGTAAAATTGCACGATAAATATTCTTTCGCTCCCAATGATACCAAAAATAAAACCACGGTGCTGTTAATAGTCCTTTGAGCGGGAAGCTGTGTATTGTTGTATGTGCAATATGCATTATCAATGCTACTGCTAGCCAATGATGCTGTTATTGAAAAATTGTGAGCCCTTGTGACATTATCTTTGTTTACAAGGATGATTGTAGCACTAGCAGTGTCTCCTCCTTCAACTTGTTTTGGTGTAACACTGATGACAGGGTGAAGGTATGGTGCTTTTGCATAAGAAAGCAGCTCCTATGAGGAAAAAGCAATTATTCTTTCTTGTAAATAAAAAACTTGGTACATTTGCCAAGTTACAAGTTTGCAAGGAACTATTTGGCTTTGAAAGTGATCGAATCGATCAAATTTAATCAAAGTCGATCAACTCGCACATATGTTTCTCGTCCTTTGTTAGAACAGCTAAAGCCACATGGATTCCTACTTGAAAGTTAAAGCCACATGAATGAACTTCTTCCATCAATTGATGATGATCAAGAGCCAGTGGTGGAAAAAACATTTACCTTCCTGCGAAGCGACCTAAACTAAAATTCTTTCTTCTATTGTTTTATCGCTTTTTTCTTGAGCCAGATTTCAAAGCACTATTGAACTGCTGTACAACGCATATGTGCAGTAAAAGAACACAACCAAACATCCCCTTTTTCTTGTGTTCTGTCCTTCCTTCTTTCTTATTTCCAATCTTTCTTTTCTCTTTTAATCCTGTCTCCTTTCCCTTTCCATTTTTCATTCTTCCTCTTCTACTCGTTTCCTTCCTTCCTTCCTTCCTTCCTTCCTTCCTTTTCCTTTCCTTTCATTTCTTCTTTCCTACATTCCTCGGTTCCTTCCTTTTCCTTCCTTTTCCCACTTGCTCTTTTCCTTCCCCCTTTCTTCCCTCAAGACACTAGCTTCCTGTGAAGCTGCTTCGCTGCTTCATGCACTTCTTCAACCTCTGTCAAGAGCCGTATTCTCAAGAATTCTTATAAATTTTAAAGAATTCTTTACATTCTGATGGAAAGCCTGAAAAAATTTTCAAAATGTTCTGAAGAATCAAAATGGCTTGTACTGTGATGTAAGTGGAAACTGAAGCTTATTAACCAAGTCCATCAAATCGACCACTGTCCTTCAAGTGGAAACGAGACTTTAGATATGGAAATGTAGGGTTTTCTCAATGAACTTGACAGGGGCTAGCATATGAATATTCAACACAGACACAACGATCCTGAAATATTTCGTTTACTGTAACTTTGCTGTTATTTTTGGGGGGGGGTGGGGGTTTTGAGAACTTTCTGTTATTTTTGGGTCTGTGAATCTTCATAGATTTTTGGGTAGAAGGAAAATTAGCTCAAATGAGCATCCCTGTCTGTGCAGAGGAGACTAAAAGTATCTTATTACATAAAAACTATTTCCATGATCATTTAATGGAAAGAAAAATGACTTACCTTTCTATGAGCAGCTTTGACTAAAGATGAAGAGTTGGTTGCATCAGTATAATACTGAATGCTATATTGAAAAGGAATTTTGACTTGTGGTGAAAGAGAACTTGATGTCTTAGCAACAGCTGTGATTTTTCTTTGCTCTGCATTGTTCATTTGTGTGATGTTCCAAGCCAGTGACTGTTTGTTTTGTTGCAAACTGCAACAAAAATTAAATAACAATGAAAGAAGGGTAAATAATAGAGTAGAAAAGAGCATTGATAGCAAGGTTTCAAGAGCATTGCTTTCTCATTCTTAACCATGAAATCTTTCTAATATTCAAGTGAAAAAATTCCCAATACATGTTACATCCTACTCCCAGGAGGTCTACCTTGGAGGAAAACAACAGGGATGTGCCTGCCAAAAGAAGAATTTCAAGACCTGTCCTGGAACAAAATATTGGAAACACAATACCGGTCCTGGAATAAGGTGCAGCAAAATTGCTACTGTCGTGTTTCTTTCAGTTTCTTCATAACATTTTCGACCTTTCCCGGAAAAATTATCTTCATTGACAGACCTGTCCTGGAACTAAGATACGAAAGTTATAATCCTGTTCTGGATGTTTTTACTGAAATAGAGATCCCTTCGACAGGCACATCTCCAGGTGCTCAACCTATTAAGTAGACCCCCTGGGATCCTACTCTACTTTCTAATTATAATACAACTACACAATATACGACAGAGACGATTCAATGGCGAGCAAGACTGCATGACTACCCCATGGCCATTACATGAAACAAAAACAAAACAAGAACAACATGCAACGAGAACAATGAGAGAACAAAACTAAAAACTGAATGAACTAGATGTTTGCACTAAAGACTGCTAGAAGGAAGGTTCATAAAACGAGCACCTGCACTCAAAAAACTAATTCAAAATTTGTGAAACTTGTGAAATCCAAAAACCATGAAATTTTTCCCAAGTAATGCAAAGACCTATGAATGAGCTAGGAAGCTATTAAAATAAAGTGTTTTGTCTACCGGGTGCCTAAAAAAATATCCCCTTTTCATTAGAAAAAGGAATGAAACGATAATATGTCAGGACTTTTCGACTGCACAACTAACTTTGTTAATGTTCAACTAAAATGCACGTACCATAGATTTATAAATTGTCCACCAAACACCGGAGATACAAGCTTGCAAAGTCAAAATTTAGAGTGCACCTTTAACGAGAGGTTTTGAGAAAGGGCCTAACCATGACTTGATATCACGGGCATTTTCGAGAAAATGTGACGAGAATAATAAACTCGTGCCGCTTCTCTAATCTAAAATAAGCGTTCATGTGCTCCTTTTTCCTCTTCTTTTATACAAATAACTTTTCAATGGAATGTAAGCAACGATTTTTTCCTCAAAATAAAACTGACTTCAAGAATAATTGAAACAGATCAGAGTTGAATTCTTTTCAAATCAAAGCATATGGCTAGGTCCTTTCAAGACCTCTGGTTTCAGGGGCACTCTAAATTTTGACTTTGCAAGCTTGTATCCCCAATCAAAAGGGGGTGATGCAAATACACGTACAAAACTATTCCATGTGTTGCCAAGAGCAATGCACGCTTTTGGGATTTAGCTCCACATCATATCGACGCAAAGGATGTATTTCAAAGAACTGGTGTCATTGTAAAAAGGGTCTATTTACAAACCAAAGCTCTAGCTTTGTCAGAATATCTTGTGGACCTGTGAGCACACAGGACCAGAAGATGCATTATTGCGCATTTTGCATACTGTGACCTCACAGGAATTTTCACCCATTTGCCAGCTCCCCAGAAAGACAAATATTTTTTGCAGCTCTGGTACGTACATTTAACAAATTTAGTTGGGCAGTCAAAAAGTCCCAACATATTATTGTTTTGTTCCCTTTTCCAGTCAAAAGGGGGTAATTTTTTGAGACACCTGGTATTCTACCAATTACTTAGTTAACCATACAGAATATGGCACAAAAATAGTTCTCTGAGATGAATTCATCAGTTGGTCATGTGCTTCTGTTTTTTGCTAGAAGCTTGTAACTATCTAATCTGCAATTGATGTGTCCATGCTGATGAATGTTAGATGGGCAGTCCACAGTGCCACACAAAATTTCTTGCAGACTATTGAGTTTATCACTGTTTCTCTGTTTCTTTTCAAATAGGAATGCAGCACCGATGAGTCTTCTTGAAATATTATTTGAAGATGAATCATCATATTTCACCATAAAACAAACAAAAACTCACAGGTTGCAAGACTGCTGAGATTTAAAAGAAATCTAACAGTCCCTTGTTGGCTTCACCAAATGTAACAAACAAAATCCAGCTGCCATATCTCTTTTGAATTTGATAATTACATACAAGAATTTTTTCTTTCCTAAATTGATATTTGATGCATCAGATCTTCCTTGCATATTATATCATTATGCCCCTTTAATACCACGTCCGTCAGAAGTGTGGGGCTGGGGGGCTTCAGCCCATCCCCCCCCCATAACTTGCTAAAGTTTGTTCCTCTTTTTTTGCTGAGAAAGGCTGTAAAAGTAAATATCATGGAAATGAAGATTTAAACTTATTTATATCCAAGTTATCAATGTTTTCAGTTGAACCACCTGAAGTTCAGTTTAGTTTCAAAATTCCACTACATACAAAAATCTTTCTAAAATAACATATACAATTAACTAGAATAAAAATTACAACAGATGACAAAACATAGATGCTAAATCATACTACAGGATTACAAAGAATTTTGTATGAAGAGGAATTCTTAAGGAGGAGCTCTCTCAGTAGATAGACTAATACTAATCGAGGAGAGAGTACCCCCAAGTTTCATCTTTGAATATTTGGATTGATCGATGTTAGAAAAAGTTATCTTATTGAGGTATTCAAGACTGGTATTTGGTGGAGAAAAGATGTAGTTCACAACGGAAAATCATTACTGAGGGAGACTGTTTGATATTAGAGGGGATTTCATTCCAGGATTTAGTGTCTGCATATCTGATAGATCTTAAGCTATTACTATTTATATCATGCAATTAAAAAATAATCTATTCCTAAGTATATCACTATGCCCCTTTACTATCATGACTATTTTGGCATTGCGCATATAAGTTGTCAATCTTACAAAAATTATCTTGGGACATTATACCTGCCAGTGTTTGAATCTCCATAATTCTTTACTTCAACAAGTTGTATGCTCTGTGTTAGAAATTTTACGTCAAATGATATGTTTGAACTGCTGTTTAAGCTCGTTATGGTAAAATTCAATTCAATAATCTCTGACGTTGAAAGTGCTTTTGTTGTATTCAGATTCAACAGTATCTGAAGTCCAGGTGATGAACTCTAGAAGAAGAAAGATACAGTTAAAAGTTTGAACTCTACGCATTGTAATGATAGAATCCAGTCTAGAAATCAAATGATATAAAAGATCAGTTTGGCATGGCATGCAAGAGATTGGTATTTTGGCATTATTTGGCATACTTCTGATGAAAGTTAATTTGTTGAAATAATGATTGATTTGCCTTTCTTCAAAAATGCTTTCAGCTATCTGTGTACCCCACAAAATTTAAAACTTTGCAGAACAAACTATTCACTATGGCTAGTTGAGGAGAGAGCAGAGAGGAGAGAGACTTGGCAGAGATTGACAGAGTTAAAAGGAACAGAAGAAGAGACTGCGGAAATGGGAGGCAAAATGAAGAAAATTTATAAACACATTTGTGAACAAAAAGTTTGAGGAAAGAAAGAAAAAAAAAACTTATCCAGCACATCTGAAAATGATAGTGCCCTCGGGTGACGTCCGAGCAAGGCTACGTGGAACTTAATATATATCAATATCCTATATTTATACCATATGTTTATATATATTAAATCTACCAAATTTTTCGCTTTCAGCAACAAAACAAAGGTTTACCCACACCCCTGCCCTTTTACCTATGCAGCCCTATGAAGGATTTTGCTAAGTAAGGCTTTAAGCCTTTGCAAAAATTTGCATAACTATAATAGGAGCATCTAACTAGAGGCCTTGGCCGGCCTGCGGGTGTAATTTTCAATGTAGCTCAATCTAGTTCACTATGATTCATAGGCCTGATTGACAGCGCCTATTTTTCAACATCAAGAAGGCTCGGCAAATGAAGCAGCTAGCTGAGCTGCTGCTGTCAGCACATTTTCCTTTATAAACAAACCTTTTCTACTTGTGCTCCACAAGAAGCTGATACGAATATCACCGCAATTGTCACTTTCCAAAACATTGTTAGCTTGCAGCAAGTGTGGTATTAGATTCGAGCAGCATCATCTTCATTCAGCGACAAGTTGTAGTCAATAGTCAAGTTGTTGATTTCATTTTGCAAAGTTGCCATAACAGCAACAACAACAACTTACATTTTCAACCTCGATTTGCGATTTGTTACTGCATACAAAAGAGGTTATTCTATGCAGATGGCAAAACGGCCTAAGTTTACGTGAAGAGAACGAAAAGCGGCGAAGAAACCCATTGAATTAAATCCATTGCATCCAAGATGAGTAAAGCACATCCACCAGAGCTTAAAAGGTAAACTTATCTCAAGCTCATGTTATTTATATTTATCATAATCTTGGACATAAACAGTTTCACTGCGATGCAAAATAAACTGGTAATTTTATAATTTATAACGGCAGTGTAGTGTTTTTGTTGGTCGACAGTTCAATTCAGTATGATTTTAAAATTCCACTACATACAAAAATCTTTCTAAAATAACATACGATTAACTAATAGCGAATTACAGATGAAAAACATAAATGAAAAATTTTACAATCAATAATAATATATAATAGATAGGATTACAAAGAAAGGCTGTGGGTGGTGGGTGTATGTACGAAGAAGGAGCTCTCAGCAGATAGTATCGAGTCAAGGAGAGAGCACCCCCTAAAGTTAAAAGCCTATCATTCAAATTATAGCATCTTTCTTTGATGAGTGCTTGGATTGATTGATGTAGGAAAAGTTATGGATTGAAGGTGTTGTGGCGCAGTGATGTAATCCTCTGACTTTGCAGCCAGAACAGTCAGGCGGACAGGGCTCGATCATCCCAGGTAGAGCCCCACCATTTGAGCGTCATGACAAGGGGTCGCGGACTCGATTAGGCGACCGTCTCAAAAATGTTTGGGTAGTGTCGTCCAACCGCCCGACCGTCTCCTAAAAGTGAAAAAAATCAGAATTTTGGATCGGGCGTCTAAATTTTATGTAGGAAAACAACAACGAAGATTTTCAGTTTTAGTATATTCAATTCATTGTCCGAACTTAAAAATTTGGGAAAAATTGAAATTTGATCATATTGCCGACCGACCGACCAACCAACCGACCGACACTAACCAAAAATGTTTGAGACAGTCGCCTTATGTCTTCTCTACATCTGCGACGATCCCAGCGCTTGGCGCTAAACAACGCAACTTCACCTTCACTTCACCAGTTATCTATCAAAGGTATTCAGGACTGGTACTTTGTGGAGAAAAGATAGATATTGGAGGGAATGTCGTTCCAGGATTTAGCGCCTGCATATCTAATTGATCTTAAGCCATACTGCAAAGTATTCTTGTGTGTCAGAGAAATATCACCCTTTCAAGCCTGCCTTTTATCATACTGACAACAACAACAGACAGCAATATTCTGTGTTAAAACACAAGCCAATTATTCAGTAACACATGTGAATAGCAAAAGCAATAAATTGTAAGGTAATTGTGGTAAGGAGCTAGCTTGCAGTCTGACTAAATAAAATTAAGAAGCTTGCAAGTTTGCCTTAGCTGCCAGCCAAGAGGTGGAAAGTGTGCTAAACCACGCACGCACCAACAAATGCAACACAAGTAAAATAAAACGGCTGTGCAATCCACCACAGGTAAGACAATGGTCCAATCCACACCGATTACATTTTTAATAATCCACCACAGGTAAGACAGTGGTGCAATCCACACCGATTACATTTAATTGCAATGCGAGATTGTTGGTAAGTCTTGTCGAACCAGTGATGATTGCACTGACAAATCTTGGCAAGGCTTAAGCTCCACCCAAGCTCTACTGTGCAATCACAATGTGAGGATTGCACCGCTGTTTTTGCCTGTGCATCCAAAACACGTTAAACAGGGCAGAAAGATTCGTTGTTTTAATTGTTGCCAGACTGGAAAGTCTGTAGAGCTTGTGCAAGATATTGCATGAACCTTGCTGAAAAGTTTATTTTCTGTGTACGCTAAACATTTGCCCATACCCCCATCTCTAGTATTTTTGCTTGAAACCAGTAAGGATTGCACTGACACAAATAGTCATTTTCAGTGCAACATTATCAGACCTGGCCGTTAGAGGCGTGGGATCGCCCGCACAACCCTCTGCTCTTGCTTCGCATGGGTGAGCTGAGCTACTCATCGCTTGCCTTCACATCAGTTCACAAGGGAAAGTCGCCTGCCTGACTATACCGAGGCGAGCAATGTACCACTCACCTGCTAAAATGCTCACAGCAAGGCCTGCATGAATGAATGGATGAATTGAATTGATGTGTCTAGATATGAACCCCGGGTACCAGGTTGGAAAACATGCATGATTTGGCCTGCGTGTAGTAACGACTGAAATATATTGAAAGGTGTGAGCTGCAAGTAGGGCTAAAATGCTGTGAGAGTCACTAAAGTAGCTATAGACCTTTTGTTCTCTGATGCGAGAACCTGTTTTATTCTAGCTGCGAGCAGCAAGCTCTGATATCGATGTATAGTTGCGAGTGAATGCAAGTTTTCCAACCTGGCTCGGGCATACCCCATGGATATGATAAAATGTAATATCCCAGGGCGGGGAATTTAATTGGTAATAAACAATTAAATCAGAGAATTTGACACCTTATTGAGCCATTTTAATTATGTATATTTGGCCAAATCTAGTTAATTAATTAATTAAGTTAATTAAGGTTGCAGGAGCAGAACTTTTGATTCCTTGTTTTCTCTCAACCCTAATCCTGATACCGCCAATAACGAATCCCTTTCTCTTTCATTGTGAGATGCATTTGGGAGCATGGTAAAAGTTTCCAGCTGTGTCATCTTTAGTGCAGTCGTCTATTGTATTCACTGTAGAGTAGTTTCTTTTAGCGTAAAGTAGGGTACAATGTTTGTAATGTAATTGAATTGGTTTATAAAAAAAGATTTTTGATGCTAGCCAAGGGGCTAGACTGACGACGTGATTCCTTGTATTCGTTCAATTTTTTTAATCTGCTATTTTCATTTTCTCTCATACAAGGACTCACGACCAATTCTAAACAGAGACTAAAATCTGAAGAAAATATCGAATGTCTTCTATCCTTCGAAGGTCAAAAGAAAAGTCGAACGTCGCTTCAAACGTAGCTTCGAACGTCGCTTAGCTTCAAAAATTCGAACTTTGATCTAATCAGCCAATCAAACGCTAAGAATAGGCACGTGGTCTAACCTTATTAAGAAAGTCGAGATTTGATTGGATGCGCCCTAAATGCGGCGCAGTAGGCCATTTTAGTCTCTGTTTTGAAGCTGTATTGCCATTAGACTTATTACATGTCGTAGTTTCGCTACTTGATGAACTGATATACGCTCCAACTACGACTCATGATCTAACTGGCAGTTGAGGCGGGCAGGCGCGACAAATTTTTGTCGCGCTCATATAGGCATGATCTAGCCAATCAGAGAGCAGCATTGGCAGTCCAGAGAAAGTCAAGGGCCAAATATGGGCGAATTGCAGTCAAATAACGCGCTCTTATACATGATATGCATATTGACGTCATCGATCGCGAGTGAGTGGCAAATTGAATCCATAATGGCGGCTGCGAAGCTTCGGGCGCACCTTCTTTTGGCACCAGGATCACATACTTGGAGTATACACATTTTCTTAAAAACTACCCTAGGTGAAAGCTGAGATTTCATAGTACCTAATCTTATTGATTTTTGACATTTTTGTTCCCCGATTGAAGCGCGACTGAGGAAATAAATTCTGATGGTGCAAAGCGATACGTCAAACAAGTCCGCTATTCTTTCAAAAGTCTGTCGCCCCATAAATACTCAAGTATCCATGCACGTAATCCCCAGTGGCATGGCCAGGGTGCTGTCAT
>REGM01000080.1:126736-144538 GCA_004194415.1 Aurelia aurita | reverse complement strand
TTTGTTTTCATTTTCGGTGCTTTGACTCCGAGATTGGTACCTAAATTATGTCGAACTAAAAATTAAATAAATATGACCTCTTAAAGCAAGGTCCACAATTGTTCCATTTAAAACCCTTTTTTGGTCGCTTTAAATGAATTTTTTTTCACACCACTAATTTTCCGCCTAAAAATCCAGCCTTAATTGGCTAAAGTTGACAACTTTGTTTATTTCATGGCATTACACAATTGAAGTTTGCAAGGTTGATGAAACACTGTTTAACAAGTTGGATGCCATTAGCTGTCCTTGGGGGGGGGGGGCATTTCTGTCTTTGTTATTTGATGTTAAAATATGGTTCAATTTTGTTGGCACTTGTTAGCTTCAAATTTCCTATTTTAGGTTATACGGGGTAACAGTGTGGTATTAATGGAAGCAATGGATAGGGTATAGTAGAAGAAAGAAGTAGTTGGGAAGCAAAGGAGACAGCTCTATGTATCATAGGGACAAGCAACGAGACAGAAGATCTTTGTGAGATAAACAATAACTAAAAGTCACATTGTAAAATAGTTTGCTTTGCAGTCTAATGCAAAACAAGGAAAGAAGATGCAACTCAAATTGTCTATTAAACACTGACTATGTGGGTTTGCTAGCAAGGCAGTACTGCTGTTAAGAAATAATAAGGTATAAAGGTATGATTATTGTCTTTCATCTGATTGGTGTTAGTTTAAACAATAGAGGCATCAGTCATTGAGTTAATCAAGCAAGCATTAGCTTTGATGTTTACATGGTTGAAAAAACGATTTCTTCAATGATTTTTCAAGCGTCAGACCTTAATTTTGCCCCAGTTGTTTTTTAACTACAATCAATTGCATGACAGTGTGCCTTGATTTTTTATGGTTTATATTATTTGTGTATATTGAGATGCAAAATGGTATCCTCTTGAAAATGATCGAGCATGCCCTTTCTGTCTCATCCTCCTCAAGCCCAGTTTTATCGCCAGATATCTGCTATGAGTCAACATTTGAATCGTAGTTTTGACCTTACTACCGTAACAGAATATGAAAAACTAAGCTTTCTTTGCTTTCTGACGTTTAATGTCGTGTTGTGTAAATATTGATCTCTTCTGGCTTGCTCACCTCACCGCACATCAAATCGCCGGAAGACAGTATGAATCTGTGCATTGAAAGTTTCCATTGCCAAGTTAAAGGGGCTCAGTCTCGTAGGCATAGGTTTAGACAACAAGGATTGGACACAGGAAAGCAGCTGAAGTCCAGATTCCTTGCAGATATCTTGTTATTAAACTGAGAATACAGAAATTAAGATAAATTACGTAAACTTCAAATCATAAAGACACAAAATTTTTGTCACTTTAAAGGTAAAATCTTCTACTTCTGCATGGTTAATTGACAACTTCTTAAAGAAGGTTATGTCAATGTGTTAGACAAAAAAGAAAGTAAAGCACCCAGAACAACAGTGCATGCCCATACTAAATGAAGATAAGGAGCATGAAATTTTTGGGAACATTTTTGGGAACGACATACCGTATCGGAGTCTGACTCGACCAATCGTCAAGGAGCCCTGTATATGAAAACAACCAGAAAATTTGGCTAAAAATCGAAATTTGAAATTGAAAGGAGGGCTTACACTGTTGTCCTAAGGCCTAAAAGGCGAATATTATTGATTAATTGCAAGAACCAGAGAAAAGAAAAGTTATATTCCAAGACTGTTCTTAAAATCTGCCACCTGAGTTGCTTTGGACAAGGGTTGATAAGACAGCTACGCTTAAAATAGCGCCGAGGAACCTTTTTTCACCAAGGTGCATTGCGTTACGAATCCGATTCTATAGGAATTCGGTCATAGGACACATCGCAACGCATACATACCGGGTGAGTCAGAAAAAACGCACGCCCATTTGAAGGGCTTCTGTTTCCTGAATTTCAAAGCAATAATAGAATTTAATATCATATTTAATAGCCGACATGTTTAATTAATTTTAGAATTTTTTCTGGGTAAAGTCGGTCACTCCGTTCCGATTTTATACGGGATTTTCTCGAGAAAGTCCCTTTGAAAAACCTTGAAAAACGGCCTAAAATAACGATCAAATTTCCCTAATATTTCTGCGTTACAGCTATGACGTTAACACGTTTTAGCATGTGTGTCTAAGTCATCCCCACTAGTGTAACAAATTTATTTGGGGATTCCATCCTCCCAAGAGGATTGCACTTGCTAAACATGTTCAAATAATTTCTGAGACTGGACAACTGACGAAATTTCATCATTATTTACAGCCAATTTTTTTTAGTTTTTGAAAATTTTATTATTTAATTAAACATATCAGCTATTAAAGAAGATGGTTGTCAATATTATTGCTTTGATATTCAGGGAGCAGTACCTTTTCAAACGTTGTGCGTTTTTTTCACCCACCAGCTAGAAAATAACAGAACTTCAAAATAGGACGATTTCTTATAACCACTGCATGCTGTTAGGAGGATGTTTAATTTTAGGATAGGTCCAAAACTATTTGAGAAATTGAATTTCTCAGGAATGTGTTTTCAAACTTGCTACTCACTGGAGCGGAAAGCAGAGTTACTCATATCAAGAATGGAAGAATGTGCTCATCAGCAGTTGTTGATTCATTGTTGTGAGGTGTTACACTAACGCTATCAGTTCCTACTGGTCTTGATATGGAAAAAATTTCGTTATCGTGAAAGATCAATACAGTAACTGAGTACTCGTACGCAAGAAAGCATCGTAGAATACACCCCCGTCTGAGTCCCGCGGCACGTTCTACCCCGGTAACTTCCCCAGTGAAGAATATGAAGCGAAATCTGTCCCGGAGAAGATGTGAATAGATACAGTTTTTTGTGAAAAATTATGCTGTCCTCAGTTCAGAATTGGAGCCCCCCAGCGAAACTATATCAGACTATTACGGAAAAGATGGCGTCGGGGGGCATTTGACCAAGATGCATTGCGTTTGATGATCGAATCTCAATAGAATCACTATTGATTCCATTATAGAACGCAATGCATCTCGGTCAAATGCTCTCAGACGCCATTTTTTCCGTAATCGTCTATTACGTTTTTCGTGACCCCAGCGAATATCTGACCTCTCAGACGGGGGTGTTAGAATACATGGCATCAGACTGTGGGACTTAACGAAATAGGCTTTTTAGGCAAGTGTGTAGCTAGACTTGCTCCAAGTCTAATTCTTTTCTTCGTCAGTAATTCTTCGTCAGTAGTAATGTATGGAGTAAATGCGAAGGAGCGAAAATTGAAAACGAGGCGGGACGGGGGTAAGGGAAAGAAAGAAGGAGGGAGGAGAATTGATGTCTAGTGTGTAGCAGACCTAAACAGAAACCTTACAGAATCATCACAATGAGGTGCGCTACTTTTGTCGTATTGATGTTCGTTGCGGCAGCTTTGCCCATTTTAAAAGCAGTTCCGTGGAAATCGGCTCCAACGAAACCAGGTCTAACTGGAATGAGCAGAGGAAATGGAACCGCAACTTTGATCTTTGCTGGAGATATATCTTTCGATGGACCCACAAAATATTTTGCAGAGATTAAAAAATCATGCGATTATAAGAAGCCCTTCGACAAAGTAAAAGGATTTCTTTCAGACGCAGACCNATTATGCTGTCCTCAGTTCAGAATTGGAGCTCCCCAGCGAAACTTGGAAAGACGTTTACGGAAAAGATGGCGTCGGGGGGCATTTGACCAAGATGCATTGCGTTTGATGATCGAATCTCAATAGAATCACTATTGATTCCATTATAGAACGTAATGAATCTCGGTCAAATGCCCCCCGACGCCATCTTTTCCGTAATCGTCTATTACGTTTTTCGTGACCCCGGCGAATATCTGACCTCTCAGACGGGGGTGTTAGAATACATGGAATCAGACTGTGGGACTTAACGAAATAGGCTTTTTAGGCAAGTGTGTAGCAGACCTAAACAGAGACGAAACCTTAAAGAATCATCACAATGAGGTGCGCTACTTTTGTCGTATTGATGTTCGTTGCGGCAGCTTTGCCCATTTTAAAAGCAGTTCCGTGGAAATCGGCTCCAACGAAACCAGGTCTAACTGGAATGAGCAGAGGAAATGGAACCGCAACTTTGATCTTTGCTGGAGATATATCTTTCGATGGACCCACAAAATATTTTGCAGAGATTAAAAAATCATGCGATTATAAGAAGCCCTTCGACAAAGTAAAAGGATTTCTTTCAGACGCAGACCTTCGCATTGCGAATTTAGAGTCCCCGTTGCTTGAAAAAGCCTACAACGAGACGCCTTATTACACAGCCAAATATATTCACCACTATGGATCTACGAAAGCTGCGGAGGGCCTAAAGTACGCAGGGTTCAATGTAATGCAACTGGCTAATAATCACATTAATGATTTTGGCACTAGAGGAGCAAAGAGTACTTTAAAAGCGTTAGAAAGTGCCGGAATCGAGTATGTAGGGATTCAAAGTAACAAGGAGAAGGCGCAGAGGCCACTGATTAAAAATGTAAATGGGGTTCGGATTGGCTTTTTGTCATACTGTTTGAATGGAGAAGGCTGCAAATTTTACAGTCTCGAAAATGAAGACAACCTAGGGGAAAACAACATCCTCGGAATGCACGCAGCAGTGTATAGTAAAAAGCACGTCAGTGAAGATATCAGAGCTTTGAATAAAAGGGTTGATATTGTCGTGGTATTGATGCATTGGAGCACTGAAGGCTTGTCATTCCCACAGTTGGGTATCAGACAAATTGCACAGGAATTGGCTATGTTTGGCGCAAAATTGGTCATAGGAAATCATCCTCACGTCGTACAGGTATTAAATTTTCTTTTGATATCTCTGCTTTTTAAGTAAAACCTTTCTTTTCCAATCGTCCAAAGTTTAAAAATCCGGCTGAATTATTTATCTGATGTAAATGTTATGAGAACCATATTCGAAGTATAAGAGTATTATAATTAAGTCACCTCAAGAGTTACACTGGACAGAGTATATGAGTAAGAAATTATATGGATTATTAAGATATGTAGAAGTTTTACGGTTTCCAATGGATTTCATTGGAAACGAGATTATTGTGAGAAGTATATTTATTGAAAACGAGGTTTAATGAATTCGGGCTACATAGCAAAGCCAGTTATCGATAGGCGTTAAAAGAGTTTTAAGAGATTTCGGATAAGTTGTTTAGGCGAAGTGCTAAGTGAGGCATGTCGCCACTTCAGAATACAGGGTTGGTGTTGCTTACAAAGTTTGTGAAGTTAGAATGGCACCAGTTGCGTTTGAAGGTGCCATTATTGTTGTGCATCGTGA
This sequence comes from Aurelia aurita, assembly GCA_004194415.1. Taxonomy (NCBI): domain Eukaryota; kingdom Metazoa; phylum Cnidaria; class Scyphozoa; order Semaeostomeae; family Ulmaridae; genus Aurelia; species Aurelia aurita. The sequence continues at coordinate 139,251 of REGM01000080.1, read as the reverse complement.
ATTTTAGAGACTACAATTTTAGTCGATGCATATGCGAATATTACGTGACCTCTTGTGACAAAATGTTGTCATCGGTGAGTTTTTGAGCACGACACCGAGGCGTGCTATTTTAACTAAGGTTTTATTGTCCCTGTGCAAGTGTGACCGTATACAAGTATGATTCCGTATATAAACCCCTATGTTAGTGACCTGGTCGGTCATGTGCATTGTGCAGCTTTGCTAGCTTGCCCCGATGCGCAACAGACGTGTTTCTGAGAAGTTCTCCCCCTGGTTGACGAAAGAGTTCAAACTCATGTGTAAATCTCGGGATAGGCTTAAGAAACTTGCTGTTAGTTCAAAGTCTGATCTTTTGATGCAGGCTTATAGGCAGCTGCGAAATCGAGTAAATAAACTGAATGAGAATTTGAAGCGCGAATTTTTCACAAATAAGATCGCCTCCTATGATGGTGACCTAAAAAACACGTGGAAAACAATAAATCAAGTTCTAAATAAGAAGACTAAGACCACCCACATCTCATCCCTAGAGGTTGAAGGGAAAACGGTATCAGGGGCTATGGCTATTGCAGAGTCAATGAATAACTTCTTTTGTGATATTGGCGAGAACCTCAGTGACAAAATACCTGAGGCATCAAACCCTCTCTTATCAAATGAGTACGAGGTTAATCCAAAAAGTTTGAAATTTCATTTCGAGCCTGTCAGTATACCTCAAATCGAAAGGGTTTTCGGAAAATTTGACACCTCAAAGGGTTCTGGCCCTGATGGTCTGGCCAATTTTTTCTTGAAGATTGGACTTCCTGTGATAGCTGAATCCCTATGCGACATTTTCAACCTCTCCCTTGCCACTGGAGTTTTTCCAGACAGCTGGAAAATTGCGCGAGTTGCCCCTGTCTTCAAGAGCGGTCAACAGGATGACAGTTCAAACTATAGGCCTATATCTGTTCTGCCATTTCTAGCTAGGCTGTTCGAAAAGTTGGTCTATAATCAAGTCTACGCTTTTTTGATCAAAAATAAGCTTCTATTCTCAAACCAATCTGCTTTCCGTTTGCTACATTCTGTGGTAACCTGTCTGCTCGCGAGTACTAACGACTGGTACGTAAATATGGATAACGGAAAATACACAGCAAATGTATTCATTGACCTAAAGAAAGCATTTGATACGGTAGATCATGATATTCTCCTAAAAAAGCTAATTAGGTATGGTATCAGTGATCTGGAACATTCTTGGTTTGCTTCATACCTGAAAAACAGACGGCAATTCTGCAAAGTAAATGGTGCATTTTCGCAGATAAAGGATGTCACGTGTGGTGTTCCACAGGGCTCATGCCTTGGTCCCCTGCTATTCTTGATTTATATAAATGATCTCCCTTTAGCTCTGCGAAACTGTAACGTGACTATGTATGCAGATGACACCAGTCTTTCATATGCATCAAAAAATATAGACGATCTGAACCAATTTATGAACGAAGATCTGAATTGTTTAAAGGATTGGCTCCAGGGAAACAAACTATCCTTGAATGTCCTTAAGACTCACGCAATGGTAGTTGGATCCCGTCCAAAGCTTAAAATGATTTCTGATGAAGTCGTTGAGCAGCCTTCCTTCTCTATAAATGGCACTCAGATAAAGGTCGTTGAGAACACTAAATACCTAGGTGTTCAGTTGGATAGTCATCTTGTTTGGGATGAGCATATAAACTGTATGAGAACTAAAGTCTCTCGAGCCTTAGGTTTTTTGAAGTATGCAAAGAAATTTCTTCCAAAGGAAACGCTAAGTAAAATGTACAGAGGAATTGTGGAGCCCCATTTTCGCTATTGTTGCTCAGTGTGGGGATGTTGTGGGAAAATTCAAATTGAGACCCTCCAAAAGTTGCAAAATCGTGCTGCCAGAATTGTTACAAATGGCAGCTAGGATGTTTCAGCAGCTAGTCTGATTAAGAGGCTGAAATGGCCAACAATTTCTGACATTATTCAAAATGAAACAGCGACTATAATGTACAAGTCAACAAATGGTCTTGCTCCGGAATATCTATCCAAGCTGTTTATAAATAACTCAGCCCAAAATACACTGAGGCTGAGAAACACCGAAACTGACTTGGGTGTTCCACTTTTCAAAACGTCAAATGGGCAGAAGTCTATTTCATTTCGTGGACCTAAGCTTTGGAACAAATTAAGCTTGGATGTCAAACATGCACCCTCTCTTCCTACCTTCAAGAAAAGGCTAAACGAGCCATTGCAGAGGGTGTGATTTCACTTTTCTTTCGATTTAATTTTCGTAAAATTTTCTTATGGACATTTTTAGTTTTTATATTGCTATTCAACTTAAGTTAGCAACATTTGTAAATTAGGTTTTTACTTTGTAGTCTTTTTTGCACGGCCCCCTGTAAAGCAGTCCCCACGGGACTGACGGGGCTACCGTGGTTAAATAATATAAAATGAAAATGAAATGAAAATGAAATGGAAATGAAAATGAAATGAAAATGAAATGAAAATGAAATGAAAATGAGCTTACATCATTATTGTGCAGCATCCATGAAATTGCTCTTCAATAGATCCTTACCCTTGTAGAATCTTGAGATGTGATTCTGAAAGACAGCAGGACGCATCTCGGGCTGGCGGACACAAATTACATCTGTCTTATTACTATCGCTTAAATACGTTATATACATATATACATATAAAACCCCGCCAGCTAAATCATCACCTTATCGAAGTAAGCATTGATAATTAACTTCAACATAAAGATACAACGAACAAAGTAACATCGTCTCTCTTTCTGGTCAAACTCTGGGGCCACACCTGAACAAGGTGGCGAGAAAGAACCTAGTCACAATTGAGCAAGAAAACAGCTCACAACATAAATAACGTCAACCGCAAAGATGCTCTGAAGCTTTGATAGCCGTCTCACTTGTTGAAAAAGCGAACAGGGGATATTTAGAGCAGACACGGGTATACCACGAAAGCAGAACTATAAACATCCTCCGACGAAATTTATTTATCGTACTCATACAGACGGCATGACGTCAAAACTGCGTTAAAAACACGACGCCATCTTGTTTTGGGGTAATCTTCAGAAAATGTCTATAGGAAATTTGCAAACAAGTTGCATAAAATTGCTCTTATATTCTCCCTCGTGATATTGAGAAGAGAAAGGATAGGTAGCAGTCGTCAGTCAGACCTAAACCAATGAAATAATTGCATGCACATGCTGTTTTTAAAAGCACAATAATTTTGTAAACAATTCCAGAAACTCCACCAGTTGCTTCTTTGAAGTCACACTTTCTTTTCGACGTTCGCTTGTCTATCTGCTAAAGTTTTTGAATGATTTGAACAGCTTCCAAGCTTGTAGAATTGATCTATCTCGATAAGTAAGCGAGACGCTCTCAAAATCCCAGTGCGACGCGATGTTTTGTAATATAATGGCTTCGTTTACTCTAACTCTGACTTTCGAGCAATTTTACTTTCGAAAACGAATAGATAAAGTCACGTGACATGTAGTCTGTATGAATCAGAAGCTGAGTATTAACTGTTTCATATACACTCAAATATAGTCGATAAATAAGTTGCCTTTAATTGCAGAGACGTAGGAACCGGGGGCACTGGGGGCACGTGCCCCCACAAGATTTTGAAATAAACAAAGAAGTGCCCTTTTTGCTTCAGGAAATGCCCCTTTAGCTTACTAAAAAAGTGCCCTTGAAGTGTCGTGCCCCTCCAAGTTCAAGATAATTCCTACGGCCCTGTTTAATTGACAACCTCTTTTCCTATGCACAATGAGTGAGTTAGCCATCCAGGTTACGGGGTATCTTGTGTGACTGACTTTATCTACTTTTGGGGCATGGCTAATCGGCCGTATGAATACCTTTGCTTTCGAAAGCTAATCGCTTTGTACTGGCCTGTCAATAAAAGAATGAATTCTATTATTACAATATCCGCCTTTGTTTTGCTTGAAGATCTACTTTTGTCGTCAACCAGAAGTTCTTATTCTCTGGTTTTAGGGTCATCATTGTCAAAAGAATACGCTCGTGGCGTTTAGCTTGGGAAACTTTCTGTTCGTAAAACATGGTGCAAAAGCAAGCGCATTTTTAGGAGGCAACATACCAACCAAGAAGGAAGTAAAGGAGTATCTCGATAGCGTACAAGATGTCTTCAGTCTAACTCAGATTGGCCATATATTGAAAGTGACCGTCGACAAGTAAGTATTAGCCTCCGTTATTCTTACAACGTGAGTAAGATTTTGAGCCAACGAATGAAAATTGACAACTTTTTCGAGATCAAAGGAAAATGTACCTCTCATGCAGTAACGATAACGGTGTACCTATATTTTATACCACCGTCATTATTAGACTGATTACATGAGTCTCAGTTTCCCGCATTGAATTGAATGATATTATGGCTTCAAACTAAGACTCATGACAATGCAGCTTCAAAACAGAGACTAATTTGGCCTAATGCGTGCGCCGCATTTAGGGCGCATCCAATCAAATTGCGACTTTCTTAATATGGTCAGACCACGTGCCTATTCTTAACATTTGATTGGCTGATTAGGTTAAAAGCTGACGCTGAAGCGAAAGAAGACTGGGGCTGACTGTGGCGCGTCGGGGGGTTTAGCATAGAAATATAATGGGTTTAGTCAGCATTCATTGTAAGTATTCTGTCTTTGCCTTCGCGCTCTTTCTTTGCAAAATGGAGGATCTGCTCATCGAAACTGTGGAGACCAAATTTCGAGTACGGTTCAGAGATTTTCAACGAGCCGCTCTGAAGAGAGTTTTAAAACAAAAAGAGTTCGTTTGTGCACCGACAGGGTCGGGGAAGACATTCTGCTTTGCCTTTCTTGCAGAGCTTCTTGAAATGAAAATTTTTATTTGCAACAAGCCGCAATTTGCTTTTACGTGTACTTTTTCCATCTGTAGCTAAAATTTCTTCTTGGTCTTGAAAAAGCTGCATTTTAATTCGCTTTTTAGCAGGCAATCTTGTTGGACTGGAAACTACAGAAAGCAGGTCTTCGTTATGGGAGCTTTGTTTCGGTGTAGATTCCATGTCAACGGCATACTCTGGAAAACATTTGTTTGGTTTTGATTCTAGATTAGCTCTTTTTCCAGTTTTCTAATTTTACGATTGTTTCAGTCAATGCATTCGTTCTACGGTGACAAGTCCTGCACAAATACACGTATTTTTTTATAAGAAAACTAAGAATTTGTGCCATTACTGAAAGTTTNGATATCCAAGATGTTCGAACGCTTAATGTCCAAACAAATCTGCCCATTTGCCAATGGTATTCTTTCAAATTTGCTGTGCGGCTTTCGGAACGGACACAGCGCAGAACACGCCCTATTCAGGCTCACAGAAATGTGTCGCAAGGCCTTAGCTGATAAGAAGATTGTGGGGATGGTACTCATGGACCTTTCGAAGGCCTATGACTGCCTACCACACGATCTTCTAATAGCTAAACTTGCAGCTTATGGATTCGGTCAATATAGCTTACTATTAATTCATAGCTACCTTTCGAACAGAAAACAGCGCGTGAAGGTCGGATCTGAGTTTAGCGAATGGTTAGGAATCAAATCTGGTGTTCCACAAGGCTCAGTCCTTGGCCCACTCTTTTTCAATATCTTCATTAATGATCTACTTCTTGCAGTTAAAGAATCTGAAGTATGTAACTTTGCAGATGACACAACAATTTACACGTTTGGAAAAGATATTGAAAGTGTGGCTTTGAACCTTGAGGAAGACCTGTCTAACACCCTTAACTGGTTCAGAGATAACCATATGGCAGCCAACCCTGAAAAATTTCAGGTTATGTTTTTAGGGCTGAAAGAGGAACCAAACTTCTTCCTTGAGATCAACGACAAAATCATCCCCATTACGGACAAAGTTAAATTGCTAGGAGTCACTATTGACTCCAAGCTTAAATTTGATGATCATGTAAAAGCCCTCTGCAAAAAAGCTAACAGGAAAGTGAGTGCTTTCTCACGCGTTGCCCCATATCTGAACCAGGAAAAGGGTAAGATCCTCTATAACACATTTGTTATGTCTAATTTCAATTATTGCCCCTTGATCTGGATGTACCATGGGAAGACATCCAATAATCAGGTAGACCGTGTTCAGAAAAGAGCATTAAGAATTTTGCATAATGACTTCAATATGCCATTTGAAGTACTTCTTGAAAGAACAAATGAACAAAAAGTCCACACAAGAAACCTGCAAAAATTGATGCTTCAAATCTATAAGTCCCTTTCACAAGAAAATCCATCATTCATGTGGACATTCTTCGAAAGAAAGGACGTGAAATATGAGCTACGAACTAAGAATCTCTTGCAATTACCAAAAGGAAATGCAAGCACATTCGGAAATAATTCACTTGTATTCAAAGGAGCTCTACTTTGGAACACTTTACCTGATAATATAAAAAATGCAAACTCAGCAGCAATATTTAAAAGGATGACCAAAGAATGGAATGGGCAAAATTGCACATGCAAGATCTGCAGTTAAAAAATAAAATAGTTGATAATGAGGATTAGAAATGAACTTTTTTGTAATTTTTTCTTTGTATGTAAATAGTTGGTTTGAATTAGTTTTATATTACTATATATTGTACCAACTGTAAATAATTTGATAATAATAATAATAATAATAATAATAAAGAAAACATGCTGGAGTCAATCTAAGAGTCTGAGTTTCTTATAAGCTGTTTCTTATAAAAAAAATACGTGTATAACACATTAGTGATTCCAGTTTCTTCAGCCCATCGGAACACATTCTCTGCCTTGCAAGCATAAATTGAGCTTAGTTCATTTGAAACAAAATCCAGAAAGGAGGGGGGCTTTGGAGGGTATCAGAACCCGCAAAACCGCATCAAAATTTGCAAAAACCTGAGAACACGAAAGCAAAAGCACACGAAACCCGAAGCTGCACTTTTTGACGAAATATGATAATTTTAGCCAGAATTTCTCGATTATTGCCAACTTGTTCGCTTTCAGGGATTTTTCCTCTTTGTTTTTAGCATCCAAAAGCCTACCCTGGGTACCAGACTCTCAAAAATATGAGAGTCTGATTTTTCTTTGAGAGTCTGGTACCCAGGGTACCAAAAGCCAGTCTTTCAATCTCAATCAACTGCGCAAAAAGTAAACCATATGACTTGGAAAACCCCAAAATCTGCCGATTTTAGATAGAAAACCCGAAATCTTAGCGGAAAAATAGGCTAAACCCGCAACCCGTGATACATCTCAAAACCCGAAAACCCGCACGTTTTAAACGTAGAACCTGAAACCAGAGGGCTAAAATTAGCCAAACCCGCAACCCGTGAAAGCCCAAAAACCCCCTCAGTGTGCTGAAAGTGCGTCTTTCCTTTTAATTAGCCAATAGTTCACAACAATTAATGCATGTCACTTCGCTCATAATAATTGCCTTGAATATCGTCGCATCTTCTCCTAGCCTTGTCCTAAAAACTATCAGTGAGCGACAGAGGAAAAAGGCAAAATTTTGCAAAGTATCCCGCTGAGATTAACACTTTACTACTTTACTTAGCAACGAATAATCGAACGTTGTTATAGCGCAGACAAAGGAATAATGAATAAAGCAAGCAATGAAATGTCTCACTGGGCCTAGTCCCGTGAGACGTCCAGCCATCATGTCATCATGTGGTGCCCCGTGAGACGTCAGCCATCATGTGGAGTCTTTAAAACTTCACTTGATTACGAGACGCAACTTGGAAACGAGATGTTAGATTTTTCTTCAGATTTTATACCGCATTCACACTGACACAGTTAAACCAGCTTTACTTAAGCCAGGTTAGATTTCAACCAATCAAATTCATTCGATTTTTTGATTGACCAATTAGAAGGCCCCATTCGATAACCTGGTTTAGTTTAAGCTGGTTTAACTTCAAGTGTGAATGGGGTATTATACCGCATTCACACTGACTCAGTTAAACCAGCTTTATCTAACCCAGGTTAAATTTCAACCAATCAAATGCATTCGATTTTTTGATTGACCAATTAGAAGGCCCCATTCGATAACCTGGTTTAGTTTAAGCTGGTTTAACTTCAAGTGTGAATGGGGTATTAGTCTCTGTTTAGAATCAGTTTGGTCGTGAGTCCTTGTATGAGAGCAAATGAAAACATCAGATTAAAAAAATTGAACGAATACAAGGAATCACGTCGTCAGTCTACGTCATTCTTACAACGTGAGTAAGATTTTTAAGTATTAGTAAGTATTAGTAAGTATTACCAATGGAGCCATAGCCTCCAAATCATTGCATGGATGGTTCATGCATCTTTTGTTTGATTTTATGGTTTGAAAGGAACTTCAGGTACGTTGCTATAATCCTATATGTAGCATTTCTAATATCTTGATTATTTCAGAATAACGGCGGTTTTCTTTTTATTGAAAGAACTCGTGAAATGCTTTGGAAAAAATTAAAATAATCGTAGATGCTAAATCGAAATGTGAAAAACGGTACAATCTTTGAGAAACACATAATTTATGAAGGTCTATAATATGGCAGTAAGCAGAAATATGTAGCTTTTCTAGTTCACGATTTAGCAATTTGTTGACGTCACATTCTCAAAACTGGCCCGAGCAAAGAAGACGCTGTAATTCTGAAAATAATCAAGATATCAGAACTGCTACATATAGGTTTATAGAAAAGTTCCTTTCAAGCCATTCAATCAAACAGAAGATGCATTAACCATCCGTGCAATGTTTTTTTAAAGATGCCAAAGATTTGGAGGCTATGCTAACCAATGGTCGCTAACCAAGTTACTTTTATTTTTTATGATGACGTAAACTTGGATTTGACAATCATTCTGTGCAGTTTCATCTCAAAATTCAGGTACAAAGCAAATTTCCACATTTCATTAATTTAAACTATCGATGCTTTAGCAAAAAAATAAGATTTTAGCTTTGTTCTGCAGTCAGAATACATTTGGGCAGTTTCTAAGCCTTGCGTTTCTAAAGGGTTCTGAGATTGCACATTTCTTGAGACTATGGTACTGCTGGGATTGCTCAGACAGCAGGATATATCAGGCATTTTTAGCTTTCAGCACCCAAGCAGCAAACATCTTCAAAACAAACTAGTCCTGTCCACAAGTTGCTCGGCAACTTTTGGGCAACTTTCAGTCTTTTGGGCAACCTCCAGGAATTTTTGCAACTTTTTCAATATTGAGAAACTTGTCATTATTTTAGCAATAATTTAACAATTTCAATGAAGCTGCAAAAACTAATCAAAATTTGACATGGAAAAGATCTGTTTTGTGATCAGGATGCGTAGAATTGGTCGTTGTAACAGTAAGTGAAGAATTGGTCGTTGTAACAAACGATTTATGATGATGCTGATGATTTCTTTATCAATTGATGTCATTGTTGTTGCTGATGTTTATAAGCAACACATGGTTTCAGCTAAAATGCTGAACATGGGTCAACCAGTGTTAGCGTTGAAAAGCTACAACTTCAAAAAAACGGAAATGCAGTTTCATGATCATAGCAAAAATCGAATTTTAGTAAATATAGGCAAATTCTTGAAGCATCCTTGAAACTAAAATCATTCATATATGTCCATTATTCATACATCCGTGTGACACCTGACCTGAAATACATGACGATAAATGAGCAACTTTTGGGCAACTTTTTTTTTAAAGCGGCAACTTTTGAGCAACTTTTTAGGAAATTTCTAGCAACTTTTTGAGAAATTTCGAGCAGCTTGTGGACAGGGCTAAAACAAACGCACAGTTTACGACGTGAAGTTTTTATGACCATTGCTCGTCCATTCTACCATCATCATTGAAAGCGCTTTTTGCGATGGTGGAATATTCTTTATGTTTTTTACTCAATATTTTGCTTCTTTTAAATACACCCAACAACTATCTCCGGCTTAGGCCAAAGTCAATTTGCATCCATCTTCTCCTTTTCTGAGCAAGTTAGGACATAAAAAGCGGTTAAAATGCAGAATGGCAGACAATGGTCGTAGAAGCTTCATGTAAGTGTGCGTTTGCTTTGAAGATGTCATGTCTGACGCGTTACTGGGTGCTGAAAGCTAGCTTGATATATCCTGCTGCCTGAGCATTTCCAGCAGGACACTAAATAGTGAAATCTAAGGCCCCTTTTACACGGGATCGGATCCAGAACTGTTTGCGTTTACACGGGATCGGATCCAAAACGGATCCACAATACTGCGCACACGCATTCATCTTCTGTTTTGGCGCTTTGGCGCCATTATTTCAATCTTTGGCGCGCCTTTCTCCGGCCTTTTTGTTCACATTCACTTTGAAGTTGTTCTCGCCAACATGGCTGCCAAAACTCCAAAAAGTAAAATTTTCAACTGGACAGATGAAGGAACAGCATTGCTGCTCAAGGTTATTATTGATTGTAAGACTTTCTGTTCCCTGCCATGTTGAAAACACCCGAAATAAATTTTGTTCAGCCTCGATTTCTATCCGTACCAGTTTGGATCCGATCCCAACCGTTTACACGAGACCTTTTTGGATCGGATCCAAACGGGATCACTTTCGAAAGCGATCCCATTTGGGTACGGATAGCAGATCCAAATGGGATCGGATCCGTGAGGTCCCGTGTAAACACAACAACTCAACAGATCCGTACAGATCCGATCCCGTGTAAACGGGGTCTAAGTAACTGCAGCTCAATGGAAATCAGATGACTACAGATGCAAAACGTCCTAACTTCTGACTCAAAACGTATCTTTCATATTTCTTTCTGATTTGCTCTTAGGGAAAGTATACTGCAAGCTGAATATTTACCTCTAGAAATCGAGACTGATCCCATCTCCAAATGCCTACAACCTAGACCAATGACTAGGAAATGGCAGCCTTTTTGTGACAAAGGTGGAGATAGCTATTGTATCGATTATAAAGATTTTTATGCAACGTCTGCTGAAGAGCTTGAAACACCACCGACATTCAGAAACAGAAGATACTGTATCAAAGACGAAGAATAACTTTTTAGCTGATTGAAATATCATTTGGGAAATGCAGAATGGGCTCCAAAACTTTGAAATCTTTAAAAAGAGTGGTGTAAATTTCTGTTTCCTATTTCTTTGAATTGAATGACTTGAAAGGAATTTGATGTACTTACTTTGACCTTTCTGCTCGGGGAGGGGGGGGGGTTACTTTAGTACTCCATGGTACCTCTAAATTGCGATAGAATCCGGATTTAAAAGTATAGTTTTCAACTATTTTTAATGGTTTTTCTGCATGGATTGATGAGTAGGATTCTTTGCAAAACTGCATTTAAGGGTTTACCTTTTTATACTTTTCAGAAAGTTTTCCGGATTTATGGGTGGTACTTTATGCTGTGAACTACCATGGAAACTTAAGTTCCCCCCTCCCCCCGGGATTTGCTTCATTTTCGATTTGCAAAGCAAGCAAATCAACAGCACCACTACTGCGATAATCTTGCTTCACGAAACAAATCATTTTTCAAACTGTGTCGGTTTGCAAACTCTGTCGTTTCAAACTGTGTCGAAAGCGAAAGAGAGTTGCAACACAGAGAAGTTATGTTGGTCCAAAAGAATGCACCCTAAATATCTATGCAGTAATTTTGTTAGGAATTTCAGCTGTTTGACTCTTCCAGTTTTATTTTGTTTCTTTATCTATCATTCTTTCTCGCAGAAAATCAGTGGCATGCCAATTAAAGTTTGCTATTCAAAATCTGATCAACCCTATTCTCCATCCAATCCACCCCCTCAAAGATCACAACCCCAGAGGTCAGAGCCCCCAAGACCACTCATGCAGCCACCGAAATCAAATTTCTCAGCTAAGAAAGAGCCAGAGAGAGCCACAAGTGACAAAAGTGGCCCAAAGATGGAAGAGAAACCAAGTGCAAAAAGTGAGCCAGCGAAAGATGCAAAGTCGATTGAAAAGAATAGTGGAACAACAAGTAACAACACAGAGAAAAATGCTTCAAAGCAAGGTGTGTCCACTAAAGATGAGAAAAGTGCCTCACAGCCTAGTCCTGCACCAATTTCGGCGGTCACCAAATCAATTGAAAGCACCCCTTTGAGTAAACAGACTGATTCTACAACAAGCCAGAATTCACCAGCAACCAGGGGTAGTCCAGCTGGTAGAGGATCAGCTCAAGGCAGAGGAACTGTCACAGGAAGAGGGGCTCCTCCAGGAAGAGGCACTGAATCTGGTAGAGGGGGGCCTCCAAGATCTGGCACAGTTTCTGGTAGAGGGGCTCCTCCAGGAAGAGGCACCGTCGCTGGAAGAGGTGAACCTGCTAGACGAGGTACAGTTTCAGGGAGAGGCTCTCCTGCAATTGTAACTTCAGTACAGAGTGGGAGTCCTTCATCTGGTAGAGGAGGAACGCCAACAAAGGGTGGGAATGGAAGGGGGTCACCTGCAGGTAGGGGGACGACTACTACAGGCAGAGGAACCCCAGTAAACCAAGTGGCAACTCCTACCACTGAGCCTAAAGCTTCAACCCCAGGGGCGTCATCTTCTAGAGGAAGCACTCCAACAAGAGGAACCCCAGCAGGGAGAGGAACAGCTACTTCTGGCAGAGGA
>REGM01000080.1:11180-126429 GCA_004194415.1 Aurelia aurita | reverse complement strand
CCCCGGGGGGGGGGGGTAAGCCCCCAATGTTGATTCGTTCCACTTGCATTGAGCGTTAGCCCCACAATACGAATTTCCTCCGAAACGGGCTGTGTTAATTAGCTTGTTGGTTATGACTGAATCTATGGCCTTTTTCATACAAATGCATTTTTGTCATTGTTAGGAAGTAGCAGCAGTTTGGAATGACCACGCCCTTTGTCGGCAAATTTAAAGCTCACACCCCCCTTCCTCGAGTACCTTCGCGACGGCCCTGAGGACACTGGTAACTTTTAGTAAATTTGCCATTTAGAATCTCTGGAATTTTCATTTATTTTCTGGAATCACCCTCTACATAATATTGACGGTCTTCAGTGACGGATTGGCCCACAGGGCCGGTAGGCCCCATTCAAAAACCGGTGAAAAGGTCTCCTTTTTTCTTGAAAGATCCCCTTTGCTCGAAAAGTAAAGTTTTTATTAACTAAACCCTGCAATAATTTTTCTTTGCTGAGAAATTCTAGTTAGAAAAGGAGAAACACATCAACGCTGATCAAACGATTGACGAATCAGAAATCGATTCGAACAGTGAAGTTGAAAGGAGATCGTTGTTGGAATGCAAATACTTGCATGCAAGACTGATCAAGGAGCAGCCTCCCAATTAATGAACATTAGCCAGCGATCTGATGACCGTGAGTCAAAAATGATGGTTTCTGGGAGGACCACCACTCTAGCCATGCTCACTTAGCCAACCAATTTTTAAATTCCACCAAAGTTCCTAAACTGTATTTAGAAATTGCTAATAGTTTGACAAACTAAGCTCATATTAGGTCGTCTTATTCACAGTACATAACAGCTGTAAGATTACTATTTGAATGAAGATATTTAAGTTACAATTTTCATCGATCTATGAGTGTTATTTTCCTAACTAAAATGACGGTTGGCTTTAATGTTCTACTGCTAAAAGTTTGCCAAACTGCGTTTACTGCAGACCACACCCATATGTTCAGGCACCCATTTGGGCCCCTTTTCAAGACCTGTCAAAGATTATAAGCCAGTTCGCCACTGTCTTGCTATAAATACATTGAATTGAATATGCTATAACTTGCTATTGAACTTGCTATAAAGACATCTAATATAGTATCCATTAGTTTTTTAATCGTTAGTAGTGTAGTTTATATGTAGCTTTTGGAAATTGTATATTTAGTAGTATTTTAGTTTTATGTTCTTCATGTGAAGGCCTTGGAGTAGTCGTGATCTATTGCTCCCCTTGGTATCATTTTTGTAGTGTTGTATCTGTATGGTAGTTCATTCGTAGTTAGGTCATTCGTAATTGTCAATTTTTTACATTGAATTTATAAATAAAAAATATATAAAAATACATTGAAACTGTTAGCAGCTTCTAACAGTCTTAGGAGATCCCAAGGGTGGGAATGTTGCAGTGAGGACAGTGTGGTCCTATGTATGTCCACATAACAGGTTTATTTCTCCCATACTATGTTAATGTCAGTCCCTAAAATCAGGTTTATTTTGAACTCTTTTCAACAATATCATTTTGCAACTAACTTCGACTGTTCATGTTCTTTGATGTTGGTCAACATTTGTCCTCGAAATTGGGTTTTATCGGAATATTATAAAAATGTATGTCCAAAAACCAGTCTTTTTAAGAGCGCAATTTGTACTGGTACTCTGAAAAATGGGTTGGTGAAATCGTTTTTCAAAGACATACATAGGACCACAAAAAACACAGCAAATGCCCACCCTTGAAGATCCTAAAACTAAATGAAATATGTCTCTAGTTGTAATCGGTTTGCCAAAAAATATTTGGATCTTGTGTGGGTATAAAACAACTTGCTTTGCGCTTCGTTTTAGTTCTTATTTTTTACATTTCGTTTTTTTTGCTGCGAAGCAGCATTATATTCTTATTCACTGCTAGCGATTTGGACTCTGTCTGTGTGTGTGTGTGTGTTTTCAACAATTTTTGCAGACCTTGTTGTGGCTGTCAAATGATGTCCCTGCGGGTCAACACAGAAATTAGCGCATGCGCAGTATTGANGCAGTGAGGACAGTGTGGTCCTATGTATGTCCACATAACAGGTTTATTTCTCCCATACTATGTTAATGTCAGTCCCTAAAATCAGGTTTATTTTGAACTCTTTTCAACAATATCATTTTGCAACTAACTTCGACTGTTCATGTTCTTTGATGTTGGTCAACATTTGTCCTCGAAATTGGGTTTTATCGGAATATTATAAACATGTATGTCCCAAAAACCAGTCTTTTAAGAGCGCAATTTGTACTGGTACTCTGAAAAATGGGTTGGTGAAATCGTTTTTCAAAGACATACATAGGACCACAAAAAACACAGCACATGCCCACCCTTGAAGATCCTAAAACTAAATGAAATATGTCTCTAGTTGTAATCGGTTTGCCAAAAAATATTTGGATCTTGTGTGGGTATAAAACAACTTGCTTTGCGCTTCGTTTTAGTTCTTATTTTTTACATTTCGTTTTTTTTTATTTCATATATTTATCTATGGGGGAGGGTAGCCCTTCAGCACAGTTGCTGGTTTTAAAGGGGCCCTCCCATAAAATAAAACTAAAATTGATTTACGAAAAATTTATTGAAAACTATTGTTAAAATCCTATTAAAAGTTTTTGCACTAATAGTTACAAAAGAAAAGACTCTATATTTCAATTAAAATTTGCAATGCCTATTACTAATTACGCTACTTACAAATTAGTTTACCTAACTACTAGAACGATACCACGGGTCTACCCCGTGGTCATTTCATCAAGACGAAACTTCTACAAACAAACTTAAATCAGGTGATTTTTATGTCCTTGATCATTCACTTACAGTATATCGTCTAGGACTTGAACTGAATTGCATTTTCATTTTATCTTTTTTACCCATGGTAGCCCCTCAGTCAAAGGACTAGGGAGCCATGCTAAAATATACAAAAATACAAATTAAATTTCTAATAAAAAATCAAACTAATCTAATTACAGTTTCGAAAATATTTAATATAAAATAATTAAGAAGGTAAAGAAAAGGAAAAAAAAAGAAAGATCAAAGTTTCTTCATTGACAGATGATCATTGTATGGCTTTATGAAATTCTTTAAAGTTGATGTATTTATAGCCTCTTTTGAAAAACCATTCCAAAGTTTCGCACCCTGGTAAGAAAAGCATCTCTGTCCTGTAGTGGTTCTTAGAAAAGGGACTCTTAGATCATCATCTGAATTTCTAAGAGACCGTGTTGTAAAGGCGTTGACTTTTTTAAACATGTCGCTCATGTACGACGGTGTATCACAATTCAGGGACTTGTCAAAAATCCTAGCGGACTCAAGATCAATTAGTTCCCTTACTGTGGACCATCCAAGTGCAAGATACAGTTTTTTTGACGAAATACAATAAATCGTAATATACTGTTGCTCTAAATGGTTTTTCATGCCTCAATTTCATCGCCTCTCTCCAGAAGCATAAGATATCAATATTCAATCAAATTTATTTGGCCCTGGTTACAACTACATGAAAAGAAAATTTAAAGATCAGCAACACAATCAAATTTTAATGACTTTCCGAAAAGTTTCACTTTTTATTGGGTCACCCGGTATTTTCTGCAAAAAGGTATTGTGCGAAGGATGGTAGAAGCGTTTTAGGCCTAAACTAGCAATAACAATAGTCAGTGAGGGGGGCGTTTTTTCCTTTCCTTTTCCCTCCTCCGCACTGTATAAAGTCCGCACGGAGGCTAATAGTAACAGGCCTTTGTGGTTCTGTTGGCGTTGCAATTCTTTGTTCAATTTGAATTGAAAATTAAATCACCCATCAGTCTCCTTAGAAAACTTATTTCGTTCGTTCCACACACAGTTCGCAATCGCTCGCAAGATTTCAATTCAACTCGAATAGATTGCGGCTCCGCCGCAATTATATAAAAAATAGGCCTAAATTTGCGTTTATGTAATATTTCTACGCAATATGATTGGCCAAAGTCCTGGAGTTGTGTCAGCCAATCAAGATTTTTCTTTTGCAACATCCCTTTTCGTCGAAATAGCGCCTTCGCAGCTCATTTCGAATCAATTGTTGACAAGCATGGTAGAGAAGAAGAAATAACATCATTGAACATTTTCTTGAAATTCACCGCACTATAAGATGATTTTACCTTCTGATGTAATTTGATGTGTAAAGAGATATCCAAGGGACGAATTGAAATGCCATTTAGAATAGTAATGCGGCTTGAAATAGTGTGAACTTTGGTATTCTTAATTTGCATTCTCCAGGGCCATTTGATTTAGGCCCATTTTTCAGCTGAGTGGATTGATGGCCTAAAGAGGGCTAAAGACAAGCAAAGAGTGGGTTCGTACTGAAAAAATTAACATGCTGCATTCATTGGATGGTAGAAGATTACGGATGGAGGCCTTTGGAAAGGGTGTTCGTTATGATTTTCCCATAAATCAAACGAGAAAAATGATAGTAGATTTTATTTTGAGTGACCATACTTATGCAAGGCATTCATCACTGGACCCAGAGTTCAATAGGATTCACTCAACTTGCCTTCTCTTCACGAAACCCGAACATGAGCCAACTGAACTTGAAGCTGGCGGTGGAGATATTGATGTGGTAACGACTGATGAGAAGAAGGGACCAACAATTGGTTTTGATGCTGCTGAGGGGAAGAAACAAATGTCAGAATTAGAACAGTGTTTTTATTCATTGCAAAGAGAAGAAGCATGGCAAGACGAAGACCAGTTTTCAAGGTAATTTGGGAGTACCAATTTCAGGAATATGCTGCCAATGAGAAATTCTGGGCACAATTCAGATCCTCTCATGCTATAGTTAAGGTTGGAAAACTTGCGTTCACTCGCAACTATAAAACTGTACCAATATTTGCTGCTCACAGCTAGAATAAAACGTTCTCGCATAAGCAAACAAAAGATCTATTTTTAATTTGTTTTCTCTCTCAGCTTTTTAAAGTCTGCTCACAGCTTGCACCTTTCAATTTATTTCACTCGCTACTATGCATAGGCCAAATCATGCATATTTTCCAACCTGGGGCGGACTGGCTGATCAGGCACCAGTCTGCAGAGTATGGCACTTTTTGACAAGATGTCCAGTGTGCACGGAGAAATTTCTATTTTTCTCTATTGTCTATTTTGAATAGCCTATTGAAATCTCTGGTGTGCATGCCATACTCTGCACACCTAATCAGGCGCACCGTCGTTTTCATGACAATCCCTAGTCAATAATAATCAGGGCCACCAAATGCGAGAAAATGCCTGGCCTGCCCTACCCTCCCAAAATGCAGCCAGTTCACCACTGCTGCACACAAAAGATTTTATGCTAACTTTTAAATGCTCCTTTCACCATGCCAGAAAAACACAAAAGAACAAAACAATAACATTTTAAACAGGCACTATGCCAACAATCTCCAAATTCTCCAGCTCTCACATGCAGAATATCTTCTCCTCAACATGCATCTCTTCCAATATGGCTCCAACGTTCGTCTGCTGGCCAATGAATTTAGAGGCCAGAAAATTTGTTCAAAATACCCCAAACTGCTACCAATAAAATTGTACTCGCTGCCAGTGGTTGTGGTTTGAGGACAAAATAGTTTTATCCATAACTTCCACCAATAAAAGTCCACTTGTATTGAGATGGTCTCTTAGACATTGAAATCATCAAGCCAGTGCTACATTTTATCAACAACCTTGCTTTTCACAGCTTCTTAAAAAGTCAAAGCATGACTGTCTGTTTTTTGTTTACCCTTGTCTTTCCTCAAGTGTGCAAATTCTAGGCTGAGTGAATATATAACCTTTTCAGTGTGTAAATTTAAGGCACGCAAATTTAAGACTGAATGAAAATAGTACCGGGTGTCCCAAAAAAAAAGTATACAGATTTGGTCAACCCTAACGATGAGAATTTAGCATAAANTTGTACTCGCTGCCAGTGGTTGTGGTTTGAGGACAAAATAGTTTTATCCATAACTTCCACCAATAAAAGTCCACTTGTATTGAGATGGTCTCTTAGACATTGAAATCATCAAGCCAGTGCTACATTTTATCAACAACCTTGCTTTTCACAGCTTCTTAAAAAGTCAAAGCATGACTGTCTGTTTTTTGTTTACCCTTGTCTTTCCTCAAGTGTGCAAATTCTAGGCTGAGTGAATATATAACCTTTTCAGTGTGTAAATTTAAGGCACGCAAATTTAAGACTGAATGAAAATAGTACCGGGTGTCCCAAAAAAAAAGTATACAGATTTGGTCAACCCTAACAATCAGAATTTAGCATAAATCAATCGTTTTTAAAACATTACTCGGTAGTTAACTTGAACATAGATACCTTGTTTGTTGACATTGGTGCTTTGAGAGTAGAGATATAAATCTTCAAAGGACAAATTTGCCTCAACCTCCAAACCAGAGCTTGGCGTTTTGGCCTAAGCAATATCCACAATTTGTTTCACTTAAAATGAATAAAGTTTACTTCGGAGCTCCCTTGATGATAAGCGTCACGTAAATTATATTTTGTGAAACGCATTTGTTGTGCAGTTTTTAATTTTTTTCAAATTTGTCAAGTCTATTGTTGATTTATTTGCTGTGCTTCAAGAATTTGCTTAGACCAAAACCCCAAAGCTCTGGTTTGGAGGTGGAGGCGAATTTGTCCTTTGAAGATTAATATATCTACTCTCAAAGCGCCAATGTCAACAAACAAGGTATCTATGTTCAAGTTAACTATCGTGCTAAATTCTGATCGTTAGGGTTGACCAAATCTGTATACTTTTTTTGGGGCACCCGGTACTGCACAAATTCTGATATGGGTAAGGTACATGTTTCCAATTTGACTTCCAACCTGATAATTTTTATAAGCAAAGGATATTGCACAGAATTAAGTTTATACTTTTTTCTTCTCCAAATTCCCATAGATCTGGCTGGACGAGAGATCAGTCAAGACTGTTTGATCAAGTCCATAAAGTCTTGTCAACTTATCGCTTGGCCAGGTGCACTTATGAGGGGGTATGTGTTTCTTTGACTGCTTCTTGTTCTTTTCTGAAAATTATTATGGATAATATTGTGCCTTGCTTATACAATACAGGCCTTGCACCAAATAACATGGTTTTCCTGCCTAAGAATATATTTAGTTTTTTAAGAATTCTTGTTTAAAAAACTGCACAGACTTATTAATTTTGTTATATTTGTAAATCAGCAACAAGAATTCTTAGAGATATCTGCAGACCCAAGCTAAGAAAGCCATTAAAATTCTTCAAGAATAGAAACTTGTCAGCGCCAACTTGAACGGCTTTGCAATTTTTTTAGGTGACATATCAATAGCGCAAAGGCGCAATATTCAACAGATGATTATACAGTTTATGCTACAAAAAACCATACTAAAGAGCTAATATTTCCATTTATTGCTTTACAGCACCCTAATGAACAGATACTGAGGGGCCTGGCCCTTGAAAAAACAGCCAAGAGATTCAGAAATATTGCTGCTGCAGCTGCCTGGGTAAGGTCGTCATATTAGTTGCTTTAATATATTTCATTTCTGAGATTCAATTTGTAGAAGTAAGGAAGTAAAGAGGAACTGCAGAAAGCTGGGAGTGCATAATTTGCAGTATGTTCTTTTGATCTAGGTATGAAGAGAATGCAGATGAACCAGTCCACGATTGCATGAGGAATGCAGGTCCTAAACGAAAGTGGACACATTTTTTCCAACCAGCTGAACGAATGCAGAATTTCTTGCAAAAAAATGTTCAGTTTTCAAATATTTTTCATGTTGTATGTAAAGCTTTTCGACCAAAGTTTCCTGCGGAATAATTTTGATATACGGGTATTGTAGCATTTCCTGCCAGTGGTGCTCAATGTGTTCGCATATTTTTCCACCCCTGATCATAAACGTTGATTGGTGAAAGGAAGATTTTTCTGTGAAGGAAAACATTTCATTCAAGGTTGCCCACGTCAAAGAAAATTTCTCACAAAACTTATTTGAGTGGAAGATTGAATCAAGAATGACGTATTTTGTACCCTAAAACCTTACTGTTTATGCAATTCAGGTGCTTTGATGCCATGTTTTACTGTATTCATTTGTTGCACAGGATGCTAAAGCAATGTCATGGCTTCACACAACATTGGTAGATGGCTTGAATTCCTACATGTTTCTTTGTTATTTGGAGCTCCTTCAAATCCTGAAAGCAAAGGTTAGCCTTTAAAACTCCTCTACAAACTTGGTTAGGATTGACCAAATGTAAACTTTAGCAGTCTCTCTCATTGGCTAATTAGTGCACAGCATTTATTCTTGTTTCTTCCCTTTCAAATCCTACCTAAAAATTTGCTGCGACCAGTATCAGATGCAGGCGTTTGCCAAAATGTACTATCATGAATTATGGACCGATATGACTGAATTACCAACCATTTTGTAGCAGAAAGACTAACTTAGATGTAGAAATTTATTCCACTAAAATCAATCATACCATTCTAGAATTAAGGTATATAACTCTGCTTTCCACTCTGATGAGCACGGAAAGCCGGTTTTCAGAAATCCTCCTCTCCAGAAATTTATTAATTACTCCATAACCAATCAGTCTATCAAAATTCTGTAAAAAGCATGGTACTACCCATATTCTTGGCAATCGAAAGAATATTAAACGCAATCGCTTGCTTTCGCAGCTTTCAAGACTGGTCATTTTAAAATATTTTACGTGCTTCAAAAGAACTTCATTACCCACTCCGCTAATCTAATTATCTTAATCAAACTAATAACATACTTTTTACAGAATTTTGATAGACCGATTTGTTCTGGAGTAATTTATTCAGTTCAGTTCAGTTCAGTTTCATTGATTTAAATTCCACTAGATACAAATACTAAAACATTTAATAACTTCCAACAATTTGAATAACTACAGATAAATCAAAATACAAGGATACAGGCAAATACGCGTAAACTAAAAGAAAGATACGTGACTAAAGTATTTGTATGTAGAGGAATTCTTAAGGATGAACTCTCTCAGTAGCTAAGCTAATCGAGGAGAGAGCACCCCCTTTTAGAACAATGTGAATGTTTTAAACTTAATATAAACAGCGAAAAAACTAGTGTGAATGGCGACTATCTATAATCAGCTTTAATAATTATTTGTAAAGAGGAAGGCTTTGACTTTTGCACGAAAAATGTTGACAGATGGTGGTCTTTTTATATCCACAGGAATGTCATTCCAGCACTTTGCTCCACAGTAACGTACTGATCTGAGACCATATTGATTGGTATTTTTCTGAGTTAAGAAAATATCATCCTTGTCAGCTTGCCATGTACCATAGTGATGAACAGATGCCACAGATTTAAATAAGTTATGAAAACAAATGGGAGAGATTTTATTAACAGATTCATAGACAAAGCTTAGCAATTTTATTTGAAAGAGATCACGCAGCTTTGATAATTTTAAATCAAAGAAGATGGGAGTAGAATGTGAAGTATAGTCTTCAAATGCAATTGTCCTGATAACCCTTTTCTGCAACAAAAACACTGGGTTAAGATACGTTTAAAACAATAATAAATTTAATAAATTATAAAAAATAATAAAATTTCTGAAGGGGAGGATTTCTGAAAACCGGCTTTCCGTGCTCATCAGAGCGAGGGAGGGTTGCTTTGCTTGGGAGTTATTTTTGAACTTACTTCAAAGAGAACTAATAATTTTGATTACGTTTTCCCCAAGTTTCAGCTTCAAAAATGAAATTGAGCTGAGCATGATCACCCTCTAAAGAAGAAAGTCTAATGACAGCTACCATAAAAGCTCTTTTTAGCCCCCCTCTCTATTAAACCCCCTCTCTAATAAGCCCCTCCCTGCTAAGCCAAAATGTTAAATGAGCCCCCCTCTCTATTAAGCCCCCCTCTAGTATCCAATGCAAGAGGTTACCAAAGGTTTGCACTTATTTAGCTAAAACAATTTACATGTTAACTCTCACATATCTTTGGATAAAAACTGCGTTGAATTTGTGTATTTCACTCGCAAAATTGTATGTTGTTTCCGAAAAATATGAGGGAAAAGACCCAAAATGCTATCATTTATAGCCCTGTCATTTGACTTAATAAATGAGCCCCCTCTCTAAGAAGCCCCCTCTCTTTTAAGCTCCCCTCTTTTGAGTCTCCAAAATCAAATAAGCTGCCCTGAGGGCTCAGAGCTTTTACGGGTATGTGCCTTGTAGATGTAAGGTATATGAGCTGATGCAATTTTCATCCTTCTAAAGCTGAAAATGCAACCAAATTTGTTTTTTAATTTGTAACTTTTCTCAAGACTTTTAAAATTTTGCTTCCAAGTAAAATTGTCCAAAGCTCTAGAATGATATAACCGATTTTGGTGAAATCTACCGGGCGAGTCAGAAAGAACACTCCCCGTTTGAAAGGCCACTGCTCCCTGGATATCGAGGTAATAATATTGGTAAATATATTGTTTAATAGTAGACATGTTCAAATAAATTCTAAATTTTACCAGACTGAAATTGGCCACTCCCTTCTGAAATTAGGAGGGATTTTCTCAAGAAAGCCCCTCCAAGAAACCTTCAAAAACGGCATGAAATCACGACCAAATTTTCGTCATATTTCTGCCTAAATAGCAATGACTTGTACATGCTTTAGCACGTTTTATCCCTTTGGGAGGATGAAAGTGCCATCCCTGGAAACATAACAACAATATTCTCGGAGATTTTATCCTCCCAAGAGGATAACACGTGCTAAAGCATGTGCAAGTGTGCAAGTCATTGCTGTAAGGCAGAAATATTTGGAAGATTTGCTCGTGATTTTAGGCCTGTTTTGAAGGTTTCTTGAAGAGGCTTTCTCCAGAAAATTGCTCACAATTTCAAAACGGAGAGGCCGATTTCAGTCAGGTAAATTTTAAATCATATTTGAACATGTCAACCATTACACAATGTATTTGTCAATATTATCGTTTTGATATCCAGGGAGCAGTGGCCTTTCAAACGGGGATTGTTTTTTCTGACTCACCCGGTATATCTACTAAGTCAGACTTTTTACTTCAAAATGATATCAGGTAATTTATTCAAATTGGTGCGTAATTTGTGATTGTACGGTTCGGCAAACGCTGATGCATCATGTTGGGACACCTAGTATTTCTAATTATTAATCTTCTAATTGTGTTTCTTCACCATGCCAAAGCCACTTGGCTTGTTCACACAGCTCCTTCATGTCTGGGCCTCTCTTTGAATTATAACGACCGCTTTTGTTCTTTTTTAGATTCCGAGTTTAGTTGAGAAGATGATGCATTTAGCCACACCAAGAGAGGATAAATCTATGTTGCTTGATTCTCCAAATCTTGTTAAATCATTGAACAAAACATGGGATCCAACTCCAAACATTGAATCAAAGAAAGTGCAGGTAAGATTCTTCAACTCTTTCAATTATCCCAAACTCATGGTTGGCTTTACCAAAACTTAGATTTATGTAATTGATTGATTTTAGCAGTAAGCTTGCTCCCGCATGCTACCAAGTAAATCGAGAAAAAAAATTTGTGTTGGAAAAATCGCCATAATTCGAAAATTCAGTTATTCTTGAAGTTTTCTTTTTCAGATGTTGCATCAAAGATCAAATTAAATTTAGGGTTTTTGATTATCGTATCACCGGCTTTCAATTTGCAAAGTTCTGAAGTTCATTAGCTAACTGGTTTTGAAGCATACCACAAAATTGCACAAACTTTTTGTCCATGTACAGGGTGTCCCAAAAAAGTTGTGCCTCATCTGTACGGTTGCTGTGGAGGAGCAGTAACCTCTATTGTCCCGTTTTTGATTTTGAAATTTTTGGAGAACAAAGAAAGTGCTGTTTTTGAAGTTTTCACTTTTTTGACTTTCTTGCGCCATAAATCAGCAACCGCTTGTCCGATTGGCTAGCACAAGGTCTCAAACTCCAAGATGAAGTATGTCCAATGCAATTGTATCAACAGCGGGACAATAGAAGTTACAGCTCCTCCACAGCAGCCGCACGAATGGGGCACAACTTTTTTGGGACACCCTGCACATTCTTTGACACAGTTGATTATACCAGAAATTGATCTCGTGATCATGTACGAATCGAAGTTTAATGTGAAATAATAGAATTGAGAAGCCTACAGAAGATTACAATGTCTTCTGAAGCCTATGGCTTAAAATTTAGCATAATTTAACATAATTTAACATAGTTGTCGTTATTGCAAAAAAATAATCTGGCATTTGATATAACTAAAAATGAAGAAGTTTAAAGACAAGGTAGCGAAACCAAATGTTGCCGATTTTCCAAACGTCAACATTTTTTCTGACTCACCTGGTAGTAAAATCAGAACAATTAACTGTGCGATGAAAGCATCAAGAATTTTTTTCAAAATATTGTTATTTAGGCGGCGATGAGTGTTTTGGTCTGTTGAAAGAGAATGAGTTTGTTAAGCTGGAAGGGTAGTACCATCAGAGGCAATACCAGAGAGGAGGAAGACCTTTCTAGTCGGCAATAAGATTTATGAAAACTGGAGAAGTTTCTCACATAAGCAGGAGGAAAAAAACACAAAAAAACTGTAAAAAAAACACTGTCAAAAAAACGCTGTCAAAAGAACAGTTTCCTCAAGCACTATTTTGAGGGATGCATTATTTAAGATTTTACTTAAATTTCATGAATTGCATGAGTTATTCATGAGTTATGTTCCCATTTCCTGGCTAACTTGTTTTTGAATTTTGATCTAGGAGCAAAAACCAACGGTTGCACAAGAACCCAAATTGGACAATAAGCCATTACTTATAATGCTGCCACGTGGTCCGGCAGTTAGCATGACTCATCCGAAAAGGTTTAAATTTTGGCAAAGTCAGCTAGGAAGTGTTGGAAAAATGATACAATTGAACATGCTTGATGTCGAAAAAACGGATGACTTTGCCGCCTCTGCATATCTGGAAAATATCATTGGTGGAACAAGAACCAAAATATCGTTGGTAAGATTTCTAGCTTTTTAATACAGATTGATTCAGAAAAATGTTTAGACGTTTGAATGCCTGTAGCTTTCGAACTATTTATTAGCCTATAAACTGATAATACTTGTGTAGCTAACATGTCAACTTAGATACAAAAAGTTAGCTTGTCAAAATCGGTTGTATCACTCTCAAGTTATAAGCAATTTCATAAAATACTGCATCTCAAAATCCTTCAAGATTGGCCTAAAATCCTTGATCAAATTTTCTAGCAATCCCGTCCCATGATGACAGAAAATAGACGAAAATAGGCTGAATGTCAATCCCAAGTATATACGATTATTCAGCAGCCTTTTTACGTACCCAGTAAAATATTTGAGCGGTGAGATAAATAGATAGAGTTTGATTATGATGGTGGCGGGCTAAATTGTTGGTAAATTTGTGCAAGGATTTTAGGCCTGGTTTCAAGGCTATGGAGACGAAGCATGTTTTATAAAATCGCTTGTAAATTGAGAACGATGCGACCGGTTTTGACAAATTAGCTTTTTGCATCTAAGTTGACATGTTAGCTAGACAGGTACTATCAGTTTAGAGCAATTTAATAACTCGTTTGAAAGCTACAGGCCTTAAAACGTTTGAACATTTTTCTCACCCAGTCTCCTGTGAACATGAGGCTGAGCAGCAGAACCATTTGCTGAATATTTTCGTGTGTCACTGAGCTGCGTATTTCCGTTTTGCTATTCATATAATCATGGCAAATCTGTAACAGTCGTGCGCCTCTTTTCCAAAGCAGGGGTGATTATATATCAATATCCTGCGAAGTGAGACAGCGAAAAGATGGACTCATAGTTTTTCTGGAGAGGAGTTGGGAGCAATTTAAGTACAGGTTGGGGCGAAGATAGAAATTCAGTTGATATATGATCACCCCTAACCCAAGGCAGCTTAAGCCAAAAGGGACAATAACGATTGCTTTACTGTATCAACAACTCGTAAAGGTGCAAACGGATGGGTCACATGCAAAATCCAAAGTTGCATGCTGCGCTGCGTGGAAATTAAATTCAATTAGGTGGAGGAAACCGAAGGAAAGCTGTGGTGGAAGCGATGATCAAGATGGCAGTGAACAAGACGCAACAGAGTCGAAAACCACCAGCCAAATCTTCTACCATTCAGCTTAGCCACATGCCAAGTATCCACAATTTTCTGCACTGCTCGTAACTTTGGCTATGTGGCTAGGCCCATTTCGAACGTAAGCAAAAAAAGCGGGAAAATACATAAAAATTTAATCATGTGACTCATCCATTTGCGCCTTTAAGCTTCATTCTTACAAAACGAAAAATTGACCTTTTTCAACTAACAGGAGCCTGTAGGATGTATTCTTTTTGGCATCAAATGTCTGGGATTTTGGAAACATTAGACTTTGCACTTGGAGTAAAAATTCAAGGAACCACACATTTTGAAAATGGCAGAGGTCCGAGAGATGACAGGGAGCCTCGTTTATAACGTGGAAAACGTGTGCAAATATTGCCCGTAGTGACCCCACCCAATGCTGTTGGGAATTTGAGGCTGCACGCAGGCTAATGCTGTTGAGTCTTCTCACATCGGTCTTTTCCTCGTAGTTCCAATCACAAAATCCTGGACGTGGAGTTATCCTGATTGGCTGGTCTATTGGAGCCTTGCTGTCGTGCAAGGTAAAATTTGAACATATTATTGAATAATATAAAAAGATACAGGATGTAATCAGCTTGTTAGAATCGGCTAACTTAATAATTTCTCTTTTGCTTTGTTATCATACAATAGAACCAATTGAAAAGCTGTACCCCTCTCTTCCCCATTTTCGATATGTGCTTGTCAATTTTTTTCTTCTTTGTTTTTCGTTTCTCGTTTGGCTGCAGAGGAGATGTGCATGTACACACCCTTTGTGGTATCTTCTGGTCTTGTTCTTTGTCGTAAATTTGGTGTTATTCTTAATTATAGTGTAATATATTATTTTTTGTGAGGTTTTTATTAGATTGCAATTGTCGACTGCACTAGAGATGAGGCAGGGAAAATTTTAGATTCCTTGCGTTCTCTCAACCCTAATCCCGATACCGCCAATAACGAATCCCTGATTAATTGGTGGGTGAGCTTTCTCTTTTATTGCGAGATGTATTTATTTGGGCGCATGGTAAGAGTTTCCAGCAGCGTCATCTTTAGTACAGTCGTCTATCGTATTCACTGTAGACTATTTTCTTTTAAGCGTAAAGTAGGGTACAATGTTTGTAATGTAATTGAATTGGTTTATAAAAAAAAGCTTGTTAGAAACAGGAATTCTTCTTTCAATTTTTTTGAACTTATATAGGAATAAATTCTTTCTAAAAAATATTTACAATGAGAATTCTCGGAATCGAACCTATCATATCAAGAGTTCTGGCCCAGATCGAATAGAAAAGAAGGGTGTGCTTGTTTCTTTCTTTCTTTCTTTCTTTGTTAAATGTAAACTACCAAGGGAAAAGCAGTCTTTCGTTGAACGATCTATCGCACGTTCCTCTTGCAACATGGATCCCATAAAGGATGAAACATTTTTCATTTGTAACAATCTTTATGTTTTCTTTAGGTTGCAACTTTAGAAAACATCGCCGGCATCATTTGTCTTGGATACCCTTCATTTGGCATTGATGGATCGCGAGAGGTAATATTCCCAGTCCTTATTATACACCTACGAATATTTAACGATTTCTTCGCCGCAATCTTAGGCGGAATCGTCTATTGTTTGTCATAACAAAATTTGTTTTAACTACCAGCAGAACTTTCTAGAGAACCTTCATTGGTAATATTGGCATTGAAACAAACTGTCTTTCCTACTGTTGTTGAATTGCATTCAGATTCTTCTCTTCCACAACAAGGGCAGATTTTGTAACAAAAAGATCCGTTTCTCTTGATTGAAATGCCAGTACGAAGCGATTAGTGATTGCTAACAAAGAGATTTCTACGGCCGATTTTTCAAGTCGCAAATGTAAAAAATCAGACTGCAAAAGTTTCACCAAAAACGTTCTTGGCTAACTAATTCATTCTGCTTGCGAAAAGGGGTCGCAAAGAGAAAACTGTACCAGGTGAGTCAGAAAAATGTATTCACTGTTTTAAAAATGGTACAACAAAAACTATAAAATCGATTTGAAAAATTACAATTACTCTGTTGTCTGGCTGCGGGAGTGAAGTAATTTTTTGTTTAGCTCAGACATTGCCTTCTAATGATACAGAATTTGTTGAATTATGCTCTCTCCTCAATGCCGAGCATCAAAAATTTAAAATGTACATAATAGTGAACAGCCCATTTTTGGCTGTTTTTTTTTTTGTCAAATTAAGAAATAGGACTTTTGGCTAAGTCCTGATTTTGGAAGGAAATAATGCACCGAAAATTACGAGAAAAATCTCCAAAATTAAGTTGAAGCCTCAGTAAGATGATGGAATTGAAATTTTACAAATTGGTTGCATTGCTTTTCTTGTGCGATTTTTCAAACAGTGGATACATTTTCTGACTCACCCGGTTTATGCATCGAAGGAGGAAGGATGGATCTAAACATCTGCTTCCGTCATTTCACTTATCTAATTTAGAATCTGAATCGTTCTATTCAAGCACTTGATGCACAGCTTCTAAATCAGATAAATGAAATTCCTGCAGCAGATGTTCAGGTATAGCCTTCTCCATTCGATATGCTCAAATCTTCTTTTAATAGCCCCGTTTTGCATGCGCTAGGACTGAATAGCTACCAATGTATCGGGGCATCTTTTGCAGACTACTTTGTTTATATTCACGGCTTTACTAGACGACCATAGAAACTCCTTAATAATATGTTCAGCTATAGCTTCCCTTTTTCCATTCGATATGCTCAAATCTTCTTTCAATAGCCCCGTTTTGCATGCGCTAGGACTGAGTTAGCTACCAATGTATCGGGGCATCTTTTGCAGACTACTTTTTTATATTCACGGCTTTACTAGACGGCCATAGAGACTCCTTAATAATATGTTCAGTTATAGCTTCCCTTTCTCCATTCGATATGCCTAAATCTTATTTTAATAGCCCCGTTTTGCATGCGCNTATAGCCTTCTCCATTCGATATGCTCAAATCTTCTTTTAATAGCCCCGTTTTGCATGCGCTAGGACTGAATAGCTACCAATGTATCGGGGCATCTTTTGCAGACTACTTTGTTTATATTCACGGCTTTACTAGACGACCATAGAAACTCCTTAATAATATGTTCAGCTATAGCTTCCCTTTTTCCATTCGATATGCTCAAATCTTCTTTCAATAGCCCCGTTTTGCATGCGCTAGGACTGAGTTAGCTACCAATGTATCGGGGCATCTTTTGCAGACTACTTTTTTATATTCACGGCTTTACTAGACGGCCATAGAGACTCCTTAATAATATGTTCAGCTATAGCTTCCCTTTCTCCATTCGATATGCTCAAATCTTCTTTTAATAGCCCCGTTTTGCATGCGCTAGGACTGAGTTAGCTACCAATGTATCAGGGCATCTTTTGCAGTCTACTTTTTTATATTCACGGCTTTTCTAGACGGCCATAGAAACTCCTTAATAATATGTTCAGGTATAGCTTTCCTTTCTCCATTCGATATGCTCAAATCTTCTTTTAATAGCCCCGTTTTGCATGCGCTAGGACTGAGTTAGCTACCAATGTATCGGGGCATCTTTTGCAGTCTACTTTGTTTATATTCACGGCTTTACTAGACGACCATAGAAACTCCCTTGTTCGGAATTGCTGATCTCTTTGCGCTTGTATGAACCAGGAGCAACGGATGTTCAATATCCGCTCTTTTTCTCTTGCTAATTCAAGAACTTGTTGCGGTCAGTGTAAGGTAATTTTCTCTTTATCAAATAGTAATTTTGTGCAACCCGATTTACAAGACCTGTACATCTCAAAAACCGTTCTTAAGAACAAAATTTCAGGTTTTAACAGTTTTGATAAATTTTAAGAAAGACTGACATTCTTCTCGTTTCATTTTTAGATCGAAACAGATCATTGTTTAGATGTCAGATGCCCTATCATGTTCGTGGTTGGTACTCATTCATCGACATGCTCAGCTGAGTACATCGAGGTAATCTATTAATGTATAGGTAGTTTGTTTTGCTAAGTTACTCGTCTGATGACATTCGTGTCTGCTTGTAAAGGAGGTCAAGCTAGCTTCTCGAGCATAGGTTTCGAATCTTTAAAAAGGTCGGTGTAAAATTCTGTGACCTATTTCTTTGAATGGAATGGCTTGAAAGAAACTTTAGCTACTTTGTAATAATTCTACCGTTGGACTTTTCAGAAATCTTCAATATTTTCAGGATTCGAGTGCTTTTCTTTTTTAAGAATTCAAGAAAAATTTTGAAAAAAACTTAAAACATAATTTTCCAGAAAAACATAGTTTATGAACGTCTACAATATGGTATCAAGCTAAAGTCTTTCACTCTTCTGGTTTGCGATTTAGAAATGTGATGACGTCACATCCTCAAATGAGTTGAAATATAAAATACGATGCAATTTCGAAAATATTCAAGATTTCTGAAAAGTCCAACGGTAGAGTTATAGCAAAGTAGCTAAAGTTGCTTTCAAGCCATTCGATTCAAAGAAATATGTCACTGAATTTTACACCGACCTTTTTACGCCAATTTAAAGATTTGGAACCTATGCTAGCTTCTCGCATGGTGAAAATCAGAAACGTTTAAGATCTTAATGTCCAAGAAGGAAATAGTACCACGTGATGTTGAGCAGCAGGAAGCAAACACCTTAAACATGTCATTAAATACCAGCATAGGCGTCAAACCTTTAACAAAGATTGCACAAATGGTCGATGCATCTTCCGTTTGATTTTAATAGCTTGACAGGAACTTCAGGTACTTTTCTATAATTCGATTTGTGAGATTTTTTATATCTTGATTGTTTTCAAAATTACAACATTTTCCTTTTTATTGAAAGAATTCATGAAGAGTTGTGAAAAAAATTTAAATCATCGTAAATCCTAATTTAATAGAGGAAAAATGGTACAATCTTCAAGAAAACCATGGTTTATGAAGGTCTATCATATGGCGGTTAGCAGAAATCCATAGCGTTTTGGTTTACGATTTAAGCAATTTGATGACGTTGCAACCTCAAAACTGGTTTAAACGTAGAAAAACGCTGTAATATTGAAAATAATCAAGATATCAAAAATTGCCACAGGACAATCAAAGTTCCTTTCAAGCCATTAAATCAAATAGAAGATGCATTAACTATTTGTGCAATCTTTTTAAGGATTTGACGCCTATACTCTAAATACCACTCGTTGTAAACATACAGAAGAGAAAACAAAGACGTAATGAACAGTACAAAAAAACAGAGTGTATGCGCCATGCCAGCAGATCATCAAAGTCTTGTTTCAAACTTGCTTTGCTTAACTCAGTGTTCCTGAATGGTTCTTATTTCACGACGTAAGGAATGCTAAAACTAATTGAGCAAAGAGAAAGAAGGAGCGAACTAGTAAAATTAGCTAGTCTGAAATAGTCAGGAGCAATTCCACAAATTTGCGTTATTTTCATCTACCATTAATTTTACCTAATTTTCTGTTTCTTTTAAAGACGTTAAGAGAAAGGATGCGAGTGGATACGCGTCTTTTGCTTGTGGAAGGAGGTGATGAAATGGTATGATATTTTATAGTTTATTTTAGTTATTAAAATTAAAGGCCAAAATAACTTACAGCCTACACATATATATATATATATATTATAAACTTTCTTATGATGGATGTACACATATAAAGTGTATTGCACGAATAAAAGAGACACTCCTCGTTTTGGATGCTATATAGCCACCGTAATATCCACGTCTTGAAACAGATTCGAGAGTTCTTGCTGTGAAAATAGGATTTAATAAGATCACGTGTTATCGTCTTGGGAGAATGAATAAAACTGACTGACTTAGGTCTTTAGGGCTAAAGGTATGGAACAGCCTCTCTAATGAGATCAAATCAGCTGAAACTCTCAAAACTTTTAAACAAATCGTGAAACACTGAAATGGCATACAATGCACATGCAATGTATGCCAGTACGATATGGCTTGGATAGGGTGGGTTTTGGTTTGTCTAAGTGACTGACTGACACCTGTAAAATATGTATTTACTTTTGCTTAATTTTGTTTATAATTTAGTTTATTGTAATTATTCGAATTAGATTAGTTTCTTTTTTATTTATAATTAAGAAGCTATTGTATTGAATATTCGAATTAAAATAAGTTGACAAACAAGACAAAATAGAAAAATTCAAGAGTTGGTTTCCTGTCAGTGGAATTTTCCGAAAGGGTGGAAGTGGAACTTTACACAGTAAAACGTTTTTCAGCCATGAATTTCTTTTCATTTTCAAGGGGATATCTTATCTCGTAAATAATAGCATTTCCACCCGCTCAAAAATTTCCACTGACTAGAGACTAGCCTTATTGGGAGTGTTAACTCACTCAGTAGAAGTTTCCTTATGATAGCATCATCGATGATAGCGAGTGAAAGGTATGAAGACGTTTACCCCTAGTCCTCATACATTTGCACCTTTAGAGCCAAATGCCCCCTGTCAAAATCCTAACTATGTCACAATCTCAAAATACGTTGATTTTTATGAATTATTGGCTATTTGAACAGCATAGCCTCCAAATCTTTAAAAAACATTGCACGGATGGTTAATGCATCTTTCGTTTTATTTTATGGCTTGAAAGGAACTTCAGGTACGTTTCTATAATCCTACATGCAGCACTTCTAATATCTGGAATATTTTCAGAATTATAGCGGTTTTCTTTCTATTGAAATAACTCGTGAAAAGTTTTGAAAAAAATTAAAATAATCATAGATCCTAAATAAAAATATGAAAAACGGTACAATCTTCAAGAAAACCATAGTTTATGAAGGTCTATAATATGGCAGTAAGCAGAAATATGAAGCTTTTCTAGTTTACGATTTAGCAATTTGATGACGTCACATTCTCAAAACTGGCCCAAGCAAAGAAGTCGCTGTAATTCTGAAAATAATCAAGATATCAGAACTGCTACATATAGGATTATAGCAAAGTACTTGCAGTTCCTTTCAAGCCATTAAATCAAACAGAAGATGCATTAACCATCCGTGCAATGTTTTTTTAATGATGCCAAAGATTTGGAGGCTATGCTTATTTGAACTATTTTTTGCAATTTATTAAAAGGATCTTGCATTCTCCTTTATTTGATTCATAGTTGAAATTGACGTCATCGCACAAGAAGAGGCTTCAAATGAACCAGAATATGGTTGATCGTCTGATTATGGTAAGAGAATTTTATGATTTCGATATTTATCAAAGACTTATCAGAACAAAAGACGTTGCCGGATTCGCGCAAAACGTTTGAAGTACCAAATCTTCTCTCTCGTTGGCATAAAAAGATGCTACATGTATCACACTATGAAGCGTGGTCATTTTAAGGATGAACAGATAACGAATAGAAAATGGTGAAATCATCAGCGAAATGTTCAAACTGTCGAAGAATTCAGCTTTCAAAATTGACCCGTTGACCCTATCCTATCCAGACTCGGGGAAGAGTTCATTTAGGCACGTAGCTTGTTTCTTTTTGAAAGCTTCAACGTGTCCTCCTGTGACTTTTAGTCCTTATCTATATGAAAGACTATGATGCAAAAAATATCAAGATAATTAGGTTCAGGGAGGCCATGAACAATTTCCCGCAAGGCAGTCACTAAGATTGAATCATAATTCTAAAAGATCTAAATAAACCTATGATATTGAAGTGAGTTGTTTGCTTTTCTGTAGCTAAAATGTGGAAAAGCATTTTCCAAAAATTGCCACATTGTGCTCATCACAGAAAGTTCTGACCTCATTAGATGACGTCATCATGACGTCATTTATTTAAAAATCTCTGAACTACCTGGTGTCCTAAAACAAGTACTCCTCTTTGAAAAATCACCAGCATTTGATTACATGGCCGATCTTTAAATTTCTTTTTTGGTAAGTAGATCATAGACCAAATCATTTTCTCAGATATAGCTGATCTTTTGAGTGGTTTTAAAATTAGCAAATTTAGCTCTTTTTAGGGCTGCCTGGTTTTGAAGCATGCTGCAAAAAGTACTGATGATTACCAAATTAATTTCTTTTTGTATATTAAGCTTCTAATTTGGTCATAAAGATCGGAAAGAAACGCTGTTTTTTAAATGTTTGAATAAATGTTAAAAGAAATGTTTGTTTTTTAGCTTGTCATTGTATGCCCTTTACGTAACGAAAGCAAACATTTTATCTTCTTTAAATATATTTGAGTCATTAACAAAAGAGGTAAAGGAGAACATTTTATCATAGATTTGATAATCGAGTTTTTGGTGATTTTTTAGACGGGAGTACTTTTGTTCTGGGACACCCGGTAAGTAAATCCCCGCATATAAGAACCTACAAAAATAAGAACCTACAGGTTGTTTTTCCTAAATTATGCACCTCGTAATTAAGAACCTGTTTCAGTTTGATGGAAAAATATGTTTCATGACAAGGGTAATAAAGTTAATATTTTGATTTCCTTATTAAGTTCATTTTTTCCCCAGTTGTCTGTTCAAATCTGAACCGTCTCCTCTGCTATTTGTAAACTTAAAATTAGTTATTAGGTCCTTGATAACAGTGTGAAAACAAAAAACAGGGCTGAAAATCTCTTGGTGATAACTGCTAATAGGTTTACACAAGGGATCCTTCGAATAAGAACCTTTAAGAACCTTTATACCCTGAAATGAACATAAATGCCTTTAAAATAAGAACCTAATTCAACCTGGCTCTCAAAAAGTAGGTTCTTATACGCGGGGATTTACTGCACCATCAGAGCAAGTTTCACTGCAATAGATACAATAATGATGATTGTAGAGGGGGCTGAATCAGCCCCTTTGGTCTTTTTGTAGCTGAAAAAACCTAATCATGATAGGGTTAGTAAAATAGCTGGCCCCATACCACTGTAGAATTAAGTTTCATGTTTCCCCATTTCTAATATCATGATCCCAACAGAGAGCCACTGAAAATCATTTTGCTGAATGTCCGAATGACTCCAATGTGCATTCAACGACACATGCTACCTATTGTCGCTGAACCAGCGCTGCATCATTCAAAATTAAAGTCTATCTCAAATTAGATGTCACTTGGCGTATTATCGATCTCAGAGTATAGAACCAGAAATCATGGAGATCTGCAAATTCCCAAAGTTAAGTTAGAATATGCAAAGCGAAGTTTCTACTTCTCTGGTGTCAAAAACTGGAATGATATCCCTGACAACATTCGAGAACAAGAATCAATCGCTCGTTTTAAAACAGGTTTTAGAGAGTATCTTTTGAACCTACAGGAACCAAACACGACCCCTTGGTAGAGCAGCAATTCTTAAAATTATTTTGTTTTCTTTTCTAAAAATACATTGTTATTAGTGTTAATTTTCCTAGCTGAAAGGTACTCGTGTATATAAATATTGATAAAATGAAAAAAAAAAAAAAAACTCCAATCTCCTATGTCTAACTTCAACGAATTTGGCATCAATCGATAGCTGAGAAAATGCGCTGTTCTGACATTGTTTTGAAAGTTGAAGAATCCTTAAATTGGATTTTTGGCGGTTTTTTTAATTTTGTCAACATCCTCCACACTGAAGTTATGAAATTGATTTTAGGCCCATAGAAGCATCGATCGTTGATATGCCGATTATTGTTATTATTATTATTGTTAGTATTATTATTATTATTAAATTCTTTAAAGTTGGTTTAAAGACCGACCATTGACCAGCATGCTTTGCGCGAAGTCAGTGATTTTGCTTTCCACAGCTCCGTAGTTTCTGACTGTCAGAAAGTATTGAAAAACAAAAACAAACGATCGCAAAGCATGCGGGTCAATGGTCAATAAAAGAATGTCTTTAAAAGAATAGCTTTAATGTTAACTGAGCTGTTAGCTTGGGCGCTAGGGCAAACAGGAAAGGGCAAACAGGAATTATATGTTAACTGAGCTGTTAGCTCGGGCGCTAGGGCAAACAAGAAAGTATCATTATTATTATTAAAAGCTTGATGCGCCGTTCTAAACAATTTAATTACATTTCGAAGTTTCATTTGCATTCTTAAGGCTGGTTTTCATATGTCGCATTTCATCGCATTTCATCGGAATTCAGGGTCTGCGATCAATTAGGATTATTTCCGATATATGAAAACCAACCAAATTATATAAAAACCAGGTATCCTAATTCGTCGAAATTCGTCGCAATTCGTCGCAAATGATCCCAAGGAATCAAAAAAATTTGTTTCCTGCGATGAAATGGGACGAATTACGATGAATTACGGTTCTCGGTTTTCGTATTTTTTGACAATCGCAATTATGGGCGTATGACCAATTCCGATGAAATGCGATGAAATGCGACATATGAAAACCAGCCTTTAAAAGTTTAGACAACTCACTATCAGTTGGAAGAACGATTTCATCTCCCTTGATTATACCCTCTTTTTAGGTTGGAATTTGTTTGTCTCTGAAAATACTAACCCCCAAAGAACGTATGAATGTATTGCAAATAATCTCTAGGACTTTAAGAGCCACTTTTATTGCAAAAGTTCCCATTTGCATTCAACAGTATCACGGCTTAGAATTGCCTCGTGCAAATTCTATTTTCCAAAAACATGGCTCGTTTACATTACAATGCAAAAGCAAAATACCCAATACCGAGAATATCCCCCTGGCTTAGCAAAAACTGGGCAAGTTCTGAAGCCATAAGGAAGGGTAAATTCCCCCTCGAACGACAACTGACATCTAATTTGAGACAGACTTTAGTATTCAATACTTAACGGGAATCAACATTGGTACATTAAGCAGCCGCTATAAATAGGCTAAATAAACGCATGCACACCCATTTTTTCTTTAGCTACACAATGAAACGGCACGTGCCAACATTATCAAATACGATATATACAATAGGCTATTTTTACCACCTGGCCCAGGTCAGCTTTAACTATGTCAATTCCTTTGATGAAATATTCAGTGAAATGTTTCCAGAAGTGTTCGGTAGAATTGTAGTCATCTTGCCAAGTCTGAAGTTTTGGAAAATGTAAGAAGTTTTATTGAATGTTTTGGTCTCATTTTAGGATGAAGTTGAAGCATTTATCAGTGAAATATTAACAAAAGGCGACAAATCCAAAGAGCAAAGCCGACCAAACACCCCTACTGGTTCAGGTCATCAGTTCAAATCTGGTGATAGAAAGAGAAAAACAAAGAAAATGGAAATAGAGAAAGAAGTGATTGAGAGAAAGAAACAGAAGATTTCACCAGGTGACCAAAAGTCCCATATTGGCACAAAGAAAGGTGCAAGCCATGGAATAAAAGGCAGGGTCAACAGCCCCGAACAGAATCCAGATGATAATCTTATGACTCCAATTGAGCTTACCATGGCAGCTACAAAGAACCTTGCCTCAAATGCCTCTCCCATTGGCAGACCTCGCAGTAGCCAGTCATTAGGAGGGAGCTCTTCAAGTGGTTTATCCATGAGTACAGGCTCTGTTGCTGGCAAGAACCAGATAACAAAATTACTAGTCAAAGGCCACCATGACAAATACAGTGAAAAGACTGTCAAAAAGGGTAGAGTCCCAAAGAAGCCTTTGCCTGTTTCGAGATCATTTTCATCACCCAGCCAGCAAGGGATTTCACAAGCAGACTATGCCGCATTGCAAAAGTTTCCCACAACATCTTCCATACTCCTCTCCAGCTCAGGTGCCCATTTGCGTTTACATGATGGTAGGATCTTGCGAGTATCGGGTGCAGATGTGAATAAACCACAGCCTGGGGTTCCTATCTCAACCGGCATTGCCTTACAGCGTCAGGCAGCTGCTAGCAACAACGCAGCATCAACTTCAAAGGCAGATGCATCAAAAGCTGCACCACCTGGGTCGAAATCTCAAACATCCACTTCCAAAGTTCAGTCATTGTTTGGAGTCGCAAGTCCAACAAAGTCTTTCTCAGGTTTTGCAAACTTGGCAGCTACATCAGTGAAGTCTCCTGCCTTGAATATCGATAGCCAGGCTGATAAGATAGGTACAAACTGTACGAAGATAACGGCAACAGATTTGATTGCCTCCTCAAGTCTTCTAACTACTATCTCATCTGGTATTATAACTTCACTGCATACAAATCATACCATGTCTCGCTCACTCTCATCACCAAATGCCTCTTTCAATACACATCTATCACAGAGTGATTTGAAGTATCTCACTGGCTTGTTCACTAAAAGTCAAGGAGACACTTCTTTGGCAAGTGGGACAGGTAACAGTGGTACAGCCACCTCGACTGCCACACAGGATGCAACTGATGTTCCAAACAGTCCTATATCAGCAAGGATTGGCATAGGGACCCTCACAAATCTGCCTAATCCTGATGGGTCTCCACCAGGCGCACCAGGCTCTGGGACAAGATGTTCCCCAGGGTCTAAGACGTCACCACAGAAAGACTCAAAAGACAACACAAATGATAACAAAGTTGTTGGCAGTAAAGGAAGCCTTCCAGCCAGTGACTGTGTGACGTCAAGAAACCTGAATGCCATGACACCAAAGGTAAAACCACAAGCTGCAACCGTCGACAAAAAGTTGTTCCAAGACGCACCAAAGAATACCCCAGTTACCATAACAATACCAACACACACAAAAAGCCACAGTTCTAATTCACCTCTCAGTCTCGACAAGCCTCAAGCGAAGGTTACCCGTGTTTTTAGCAGTAACACATCAGCTAAGCCCAATGCGATTCCAGTAACAAGTAGTAACCAACCAGGCAGCCAGCATTCAAAACTGGGCATAAGCCAAACTGCTGTTGATCTTTCGAAGATAATTCAGAAGGCAACTTCCGCAATGCCGACACCTACACCAGTTAAACGCCAGACTATATCGATCTCAACGACAACTGCCAGCCCTGCTAAACTCACAGTAACAAGTAGGAGCATCCAGAACCATGCCAACAGAGGCCAAAAAAATCCCCAGACAATAACACTCCACATTCCAAATACTGCAATGCTAAAAGATCACAAAAACTTGAAGGGTAGTGGATCAGAAATTAAGCTTATTGGGTTGTTAAACCAAAAAGGTAGAAGCCCTTTATCTTCAACAATTCATTTCTCTGTCCAAAGTAAAAGTGCTCCTGGGTCTCCACAGCCTCATAGTCCGAGTATTGTATTCACTCCGAAATCTGGACCACCAACACCAACGCATACTCCACCGCCAACTAAGCAAGTTATCGACCTTGAAAGCAAGATCACAGGAAAACAAAGTGTGAACATCTCCAAGGAGACTGCAGGCCAAAGTCATGCGACAGTGCAAGTAAGTGGGCCAAAGATGGCACCAGCTTCCTCTGAGTCAAAGAATGGTAATCCTGCTGTAAAATTTACAATGGCATCGAATATACAGTCAGCTCTGATTAAGTCCCTATCAACGGCTACTCTCTCAGCGAAGCAAAAAGAATCGATTGCTCATTTGCTAAAGAATCAAGGCTTCATCAAGGAACATGGCAAGAAAGGTAAAGAAGAAGAAAAACTGTTGAATGATATTATCAGAATTGAGCAGATTCCCAAGAAGCAGGAAGCGGCCAAGAATCTCAAAGATAAAGTAATTATCATTGATGATGATGCAAAGAGTGATATAAGTTTCGTGAATGACCAAAAAGTTCCTAAAGTTGAGATTTGTCAAAACAGCAAAGATGAAAGTGCTAGTGCTAGTGAAGTTAATGGGCATTGTGCTAAAGAGGGCACACAGAATGGAGGTGGTACAAATGTGGGACCAAATGGGAAGCAGAATAAGAGTGGGACAGATTTGGGGCCAAATTGTAAGCAGAATAAGAGTGGAGCTGATGTGGGACCGAATGGCAAGCAGAATAAGACTGTGTCTGATGTTGGACCGAATGGCAAGCACCCTGATGTCAGTTGCACAGAAATAAAAAGCTGCTCTGTGACAGAAGAGAGTACAAGTGTCAACAAGCAAGCTAAGATCAATCAGCATCCGAAAGAAATAATTCTTGACAAGGAGCTGAAAGTTAATGTTAGTATTGGAGATATACAAGCAATCATGAACGATAAGGCGATCCCCAAGACCAAGACAAGTATTGATCTGGCTGCTGGTGTCAACTCCAAAGCTGTGAACTCTGCTGCAGGGTCATTGAAAAGACAGAAGAGACTGCGAGAAGTTGATCAGTTGCGACAAGATGGCGCAAATGATGTAGAGGATGATGTGGGGCCTTCTCCTGGTAAGAGACTGACAAGGCGAAAGTCATCATCAGCCAATGGAAAGCAACAGATAAATGCTCAAAAGACTGAAGAATAACTGAAGTATGTAGCTTGTTTGTTTGATTGGTTGTTTGTTTATTTATTTCGTTGTTGTTTTATTAATTGCATACAAATACATAGGCGCTATGAGAAGCATTTTGGGATACGGACAAAGTGAATTGCTCCCGGGGGGGGGGAGGGTAACCGAACCTATCATTGGATGTGGACATGCCATTTTGCCCGAGAAAATGGTACCCATCTCCGGACTCGCACCTATAGTTCTGTTAAATGTCTGAAGACGATACCCATAAATCTGCAATTTAAACAAAAAAGGCCTCTAAAAAGTGGCAAGTCCTCGTACCACCAAGATACTAAGGTACTCCCCCGAGGTGAAATGTTACTTCTTAAAAAGAATCTACCACCATGTATGAGATGTTTTCAAAATAGCATACAGTTAACAAAGGCCAGACAAGTGGCATCAGTTGAACTTGTGAGCTTGTACGTTTTGATTGGTCAAGCTTTGACAGGCATAAAAAACGTTTGGATCGAGCCACTTTCATAATGGCTGATTCTCTATAAGGTGCAAGACCCAATTTTGAGCTCGAAAATTGCTCGAAAAAGTTCCACTCTGATGCTCAGTCAGTCAGATACCCAGTTACTCAATATTATGCTCAGAAATCTATATGCCAAGATAAGTGTTGGTGCCTGTACAGAGCATATATTTGAATCTAATGTGCGTTTTGCAGTTCCGTGGCTGACAAAAGATCCTCTGCTACAGTAGAAACCCGCATAAAAGAACCTAGGTTTTCTTTAGGCAGCCTAAGTGAGGTTCTTGATTAACTGATGTCATAATCAAGCCCAACCTGTAATGTTCTTAAAAAGTTGCTTGTAGTTGGTACAGTGCAAATGTGTTTTTATAGATGCCAGTGCATTCATTCTATCACTTGAATAGTTCTTAAATATATTTCTTTTTAATCAAGTTTTTGTTATTAAAGGTTTTGCAGTTTTCAAGTAAGTTACCATCTTTTAAACTATTGTGGAATGTCATCCTCAAGGTTCTTATAAAACTAGGTTTTTTTATGCGAGTTTGTACTGTACCATAGATGCCAGAGGTACAATTTAGGGAATGTAGCAGAGCTGTACAGTGAAGAGCAAATCAGTATAAAAATAGGGAGATTTAGAAAGGGCACGGCACAACTGCACTCTGCACTGCCTCCCCTCTCGCCCCCCACTTGATCGTTGTTTTTTGTTGCTGAAAATTTACGTTTGAATGGCTCCTGAAAACAACTGGCCAATCTATCCCAATTTTGAAATGCTTCCTATGTCTTTGAATACATGCAAGCTGTTGTGTGTTAACCTGTAAATAGTCTAATTATAGTCTTCGTTTCAAAAAGTTAATTATGGTTCTCATTATTTGCGAGTCATTGTAAATCAGTCTTAATCGATACACTTGTTTCAGATCCCGATTCCCCAAAATTCTGATTGCAGAAATACTGCATTTGGCTTACTGATAGACAGTAATGCTAAAGATGGCGGCCGCGGAAAGCATGCTGGTAAAAGGCTCTATTAGCGTACGGGAAGAAAAAATCTAGGGGGGCTGCCTTATGAAAAGTCTATTGTTTACGAAATTTTTTGCCCGACTTACGGCGGATTATTGCCCGAAATAAGCAGATTTTTCTAAATTTTTGCAATGTTGGGGGGGGCTGCCGCCCCCAGCCCCCCCGTCTCGTACGCTTATGAAGGCTCCCTGACGACTAGGATCTAGTTGTAGCGATTTTTCAGTTCAGGCAAGGAGCGAAACTACCCCCCCCGGATCTAGCTGTGGTAAAGTTCGGAGCAAGTAATCGATGTAAACAAGCAGGAAATTTT
The DNA here is from genome assembly GCA_004194415.1 of Aurelia aurita. Lineage (NCBI taxonomy): Eukaryota > Metazoa > Cnidaria > Scyphozoa > Semaeostomeae > Ulmaridae > Aurelia > Aurelia aurita. The sequence continues at coordinate 96,397 of REGM01000080.1, read as the reverse complement.
TGTAATTCGAACGCAAATCTTTCAATTCGAATCAAAACTTTACCTTTTCTGCTTTGGAAAGGTTTCCTTTCGAACCATGCTGCATTCGAGGTCGATTCGAATTCAACCTACAATCAGTTGCAAAAGTGTTGAGCCATTGTAAAAAAGGCGAGTTTTATTGCCTTGCGTCCCCCCCCCCCCTCCCCCTTTGCAATGTTGAGACCAGTCTAAAATGTTGTATTTTATGACTTGTCATTAGAAAAACCACATTTCCTCCGAAACAACATTGCAATGGGGGGAGGGGGGGGGCAACAATCAATATTTTTCCACAATGGCTCAACACTTTTGCAACTGATTGTAGCTAGTCCAAACGTCAGACCAAAAGTTTTGTGTCGTTAGGTGGTCGTCAGGGAGCTTTTTACCAGCATGCTTTGCAGCAAAACACAACAGAGTCTTTGGAGCCGCCATCTTTAGCGTTATTGTCTATTGCCGTTTGCTCTTGAAAGGAAAGACCGATTTTTATAACCTTATAACTGCTGCTAGCCTCACTGCATAAGGCCCTCGACTTAAGCCCCGTTAAAACGCTCTCAACATTGCACTGAACATCACTCAACATTTGTAGAGCGATGTTGAGTGATGTTCAGTGGTGTTCAGTCGGGGCGTCGAGCGTAGATTTCTTTCACTACTGTCAGAGCATCTAGTGAATATCGACGACAAATAATTAGGAGCCAGCGAATTTAAGGACTTATACGTACAGAAGTGAAGCTGTTTCTTTGAAAATAAGCTGCTTGACTGCTTGACTGTTGGCCATCCAAGACCGTGGATGTGTGTTTCAAGCAATGATTTAAAACTATTGATGTCACTTGCAGATCTAACTTCCAGTAGTAAATCATTCCACTTTTCAAGAAGCTAGAAATTGACAAATGGGGGTCTGGAATAAGGATGTCATGTGTAGATAATACGCAGGGGACGTCTATTCTGGACTCGAGAGTGGACGAAATCGTGTATTTAGAATTGCATCGTATGGAAGGTAATAAGATTAGAAGAGGGCCAGCAACAGCCNTTTTCTATGAGAAACCACTTGTAAGAAACTAAAGATAGCCTCTTCCAGAAACTTAAGAACTCTACTAGAAGCGATCAGAGGTCAATGCAAAGTTAAGAAACTTTTCCAATCTTTTGTGATGAGTTCGAAAATGTTTTAAACAAATACTGTATTACCAACCCAATTAGTACTAACAGGTATAATTTTATATGTTTGGTTAGTTCTCCAGGCTCAAAAAGCTATATTGGCTGTCCATGATAAATTGTGATAAATCGTGCAACTCAATTTTATGAAAGTTAAGAAATTCTACAAAAAGCTTTTTGCAATAAGAGTTGAGTCAAAAAAGCTAAGAAACCATATGCTAAGCGCTCAAAGCCAAGTTTCTGATAGGAATATGAGTGTATCTTTCCAAAATTTTGCACAAATTATGGCATATTTGCATTCTGGAGGGGAAAATATTTTCCACTGCACCTTTTGCTTCACACATCAAAATTGAAAAATTATAGCACTGCTCTTGATTTTGCCATGTATTAATTGTTGGACACTATACTATTTGTGTAATAAATTTGAGATACTTCTTGTTGATTTTCATTTGTTGGAAATAAAAGCCCTCTTATGTACAGAGTGACTGAATAATCTTGAGAGAGTTCTTACCTATTTTCTCAATTTTGCTGTACACCTTGTGTTTTCTAATAAAATCAATCATTTTACTCATACATCGTTCTTACTATTTGCAGCAAAAGGCAGTCAAAATGATGAAATTTCTAGCAGAAAATGATGACCCAGAGTGGATGCATCTAGTGCCAGCAGCTCTATATAATTTAGGAAGAGCATACTTTCAAGGCTATGGTGTACCACAGTCAGATGTAGAAGCTGAAAATTTATGGATTCTTGCTGCAAAGGATGGAGATCAAAGTGGATCAGTAAAGGCTCAATCAACATTAGGAATGTTTTACTCTAGGGAAGGGGAAGCTGCTTATGATATGGAAAAGGTATTGATGAAGACAAATTCAAATGAAAAATTCTTACAACTGGAGTACATTAAGATTAACATCCAAATGTTTTGGATGGAAGAGTTTTGGACAAACAACTTCTGTCAAAAAAAGTTTTGGAAACTTTTTGAAAAATCTTTCCTTTTCTACAGCTCATTGATCAAATCTGTTGCTTCATACATATACATGTTGTATTTGCATAGAATTAATCTAATTTTACCAAGATCGGCGCTGAATGCTTCAAATCGAAGTATCATGAATAAAAAATATTGCCGGAAAACCGTTGAACATTTTTAAAGGTAATTTAGACAAAAACGTTTCAGTTGAAATTTTGTCCAAAATTTAACTGTTGAAAACTTTCGTATTTTGCTTTATGCTAGGTTTGCTTTCTTCTTCAAGACATAAAAAATTGATCAGACAACCCCTATTGTGACATTGTGACATAAATCAGAAGAAGCCTTTCAGTCTCATCTGCATTAAGCCTTTGAAACTTCTAATAATTCCCAACTTGAAATGAAAACTGATTTGCTGATCTACAGGGTGTCCCAAAACAATTGTACCCCATTTGTGTGGCTGCTATGGAGGAGCTGTACGTTTCTATTGTCCCGTAATTGATACAGTTGCATAGGAAAGGCTTCAACTTAGAGTCTGAGACCTCGTTTTAGCCAATCTGACAAGTGGTTGCTGATTTATGGCACACGAAAATAAAAAAAGTGATTGCTTCAAGAACAGCATTTTCGTTGTTCTCCAAAAACGCTAAAATCATGTAAATACTACAAGAAAGGGTCCTAGTGCTTTGTTGGAATTTTTTCTACAGTTTAAAAAGGGTTAATTGTATTGTTTACAGATAGCACAATAACATTGAGCCATTTTCAAATGTAGAAAAATGCAAATACAACGCTAGAACCCTTTCTTTCAAAATGTACTTGATTTTGACATTTGGAGAACAAAGGAAGTGCTGTTTTTGAAACAATCATTTTTTTACTTTCGTGTGCCATAAATCAGTAACCACTTGTCCGATTGGCGAAAGCAAGGTCTCAAACTATAAATTGAAGCCTATCCTATGCAACTGTATCAAGAACGGAACAATGGAACGTACAGCTCCTCTCCCGTTCGATTCAAATGGGGCACAATTTTTTGGGACATCCTGTAGATCTGTCAATTACTGATCAAGGTGATGACATCATTTAAAAATTTTGTGAGCATTTTTATATTATTAACCATCTACCGGGTGACCCAATAAAAAGTGAAACTTTTAAAAAATCACTAAAATTTATATTTATTCCTGCTCTTTAAACTTTCTGTTTGTGTAGTTCCATCAAGGACCAAATAAATTTAAGAGATGATTGTTATTTCACTTCTACAGGAGAGCGATGCTGAAATTTCGGCATGAGAACCATATTTCGAGCAATTGTGTTTTACGAAATATCCTATTTTTTAACCAAAAAGCTATATTTTGCGATTTCATATGAAATTTCAAGTCCTACATGGCATACGAGCTCCGTCAATAACATAAGAAACCAATTGAAATAAGAAATTTAAGTGGTTTTTGCAGGTAAAAATTCAATTTGGAAATCAAATCTTGTGTTTTTGAAGTAAGCTGCAAAACTAGGTAGCATGTAAAAGCACAAGTTCCCATCTATTCAAAGCCATTTCAAAACTTTGCGATATGTCCAACGTTAACTTGGTCTTTGACACAAATGCACACAAAGAAATTTTCATGATCGCAAACAGAGTCAACTTTTGATGATCTTTTAAAAAGTTTCACTTTTCATTGGGCCGCCTGGTATGATTAATACCAATCAAGTTTATGCAATTAGATCTTAATTGCATGCCGAATGCAACTAAATCGACTTTCTGTTTAGGCTCATTTTTGGCATCAGGAAGCTACAGGCAATGGTTCACTCGAATCGCAAGGTAATAGTTACTGTCTATACACAATGTAACTTTAAAGATAGCATATAGCGTAGGGTGTATTTTAGTCTTATACCCTCTAGGCTATGTACTATTTTTGAAGTTATATTGTGTAATTATTGCTTAATATAGCCGCGTACAAACAAACAACTTATAGTTAATAGAAATATTAGTTTTTTTTCTTTCAACGGAGACTGGTACACCCGCTGGTACATCAAAATTTATTCATTGTTTTGAACTCGCCTGGTGGAATTAGGTCTCCTTCGCACTGCTCTTTTTGAGTCATATGACAACTCATCAATTTTTTTCTGCTTTTAGCCTTGCGAAGCTTTGTGAAACACTTAGAAAAATGGAGCCAAATGAAAATGGATCATTTTGAAAATCAGCTTGCTGTGAACACCAAAAACGGAGCAGTGTCAAAAGTAAAGCATTTTTAGTTGTTTTTCGTGGTTTTCCAACGAAAAGCAATAGGATGTAAAAGGACCTAAACAAACCTCAAGGGGGTAATTTTTGAAATCTTGGACAGGGATGCTCATTGGATGCTAATTTTACTTTCACCCAAAAAATAATATGAAGATTCACAGACCCAAAGAATAACAAGTCAGTGTTCCAGACTCCAAAAAGAACAGCAATTTTTCTCAAAACGCTAAATTTCAGGAAACCAAAATAAATAACATACGCGAGCATCCCTGTCCAAATTTTACAAGTTGCAAGTGCAAATTTGTTTAAGTTAAAAGTTTACAAGTCCAAATCCCCCCTCCCCCGCCTTGGTGGGAAACAAACAAACAACGTTCTCAGCAACAGAAACAGATCATAATGGTACAGTGTGTATGAGACCTCATTTCAACTCACAAGCTTTCATGTAATTTTTCCATGCTCATTTTTCCATAGCTGCTTTGGGTATTCTCTACCATAATGGCTATGGTGTTGACCAAGACCCTGAAGCTTCCTTTGAATGCTTCAAACATGCTGCTGTCAGAGGAAACATATACGCTATTGGTCATATGGCCTACTTGTATTACAGACAAAAGCTGTTCAATAGTGCTGTCGATTTTGCTCAGAGGTAAGCAGTACTATGTGACCTTACCACTGATTCTTTGTGAGCTTTGTGAGTCATAAAAAGTACAAATATTTGCTCATAGTACAAGAAAAGATGGCTCGGTCAAACTTTTCAAACGTGAAAATTCGTAGTACCTAGAATACTGGATGGATTGGAATTAATCGATTTCTATTTGTTAACTGAAAGACTGAAGTAATTTTTGCAATTTTCTTATAATGTTTTGAGCTCTGAAGATGTGGGTGAGATGTAGATAAAATCGATTTTTCGAAAAATTGTTGGATGTGAAATGAATGAGAAAGAGCCTAAAGACTTGGATCAAATCGTAGAAATCTCTTCAAAGAGAACGATACGCAAGTACATTTCATCCCCATGAAGAGTTAAGAAATCGATTTGATCGAGGGTTTCGAGCCATTTTTCACCAATTTTGCAACAACAAATTTCTCGTAAAAGCAAATATGTTTATATTTTCAGTTTTAAAGAATTATGAGGAAAATCGTAAACATACTTCATTTATTCGGCTACCAAGCAGAATTCGATTCATTCCAATCCATTCAGTACTCTAGGTACTACGAATTTCAAATGCCAAAGCCTTTTTGGCCCACACAGTTATCTGAGGGGCAAATCACTCCAAAAATAGAGTACGAGATTTTGAGATTTTTAAAATCTCTCAGATTTTTCCAAGATTGTTGAGATTTTTTCTGAGATTTGCAAAGAGATGTTGAGATTTTTTGAGATTTCAAAATTTATCGAGATGTTCAAAGATTTTGGAGATTTGGCAAGATCTTGCAAGATTTTTCAAGATTTTGCAAGAATTGTGGGGATTTAAACAATTTTTTAGATTTTCAAAGAATTTTCGAAAGATTTTTTTTAAAATTTCTATCATTTGTTGGGGGAGATTTCGGGTTTTTTGAGATTTTCGAAGATTCTTAGGATTGGGATTTCTACGATTTTATGAAGATTTTTTTGAGATTTTTCGAGATTTTTGGGATTTTTGAAGATTTTTAGAATTTTTTTACGAAAGTGTACGAGATTTTTGGAGTGATTTGCCCCTCGGAGTTACTGTCTGATAATGACAAGAGCGAGCTTTTAACAAGTGATTTTTTTGTTGCTACCTTGTCCTAATGAATTTTATATAAATACATATCTTCCATTAAAAATTACAACAATATATTACTAATTACATTCTTACAAACAACTGTACAATACAACAAGGATGAAAACACATGAAGCAAAACTATCCCGTGGCCACTACAAGAAGAACAAATAAAAAAGATAGATACAACTACACGTAATGTCTCGCTCAATTCCTACCGTGACCGTCCCCCCCGGGCAGCCCGGGGGTCGACGAAAATTGATTGCGCAAATGCCCGGGGGCGGGGGAAATTTTTTGGCGAATGCGTGGGGGCCGGACACTGAGAACATGCCATACTTCCAGTAACTGTATAATTTGAAAGCTTCTGGTGTTGTCAAATGCCCCGGGGCCGGTGAAAAATTGCCAGTCAAATGCCCGGGGGCCGGGAATATTTTTGTGCAAATACCCGGGGGTGTCCCGGGGGGATGGTCAGGGTAGGAATTGAACGAGATATAAGTACTACGAATAAGGAGAACGCTTACAAAAAGAGGCATGGTGGTTGTGTGGCTTATAGCACCGTTTGAGATGTTCTCGATTGAAGATTAATCAAACCGACCAGTTTGATGGATATCCAGCCTGGTTCCCTGCGTCAAATTGAACGCGTTCGCGTGAGAGTCCTGGACGCCAGCGAAGCTTCCGTGGAGCCCAGTCCCCCTAGTCGAAAATGACGTCAGGGAACCAGACTGATGGATATCTACATCTACGTCGATACTGAGCAGGACCGAGTATCGGTATAATGCTCAGAGTGCAATAAACAACAATAATTAGAAAAAAAAGTGCCAGAAGATGCCACTGATCAATTTTCGGATTGAACATTTATCAATTGAGAGGCTGAAATGGTTTTTTACTTAAACATAGAGTTAAAGGGATAAATCATAGAGTTAGCAGAAGTATATCTTTATTAAGGTCACCGGAAAGATCTTTATTACCGTACAACAACGACTGCATTAGAACCTTGTTTGAAAGACTGGTATATCCAAATGGTCGTAATAAAACACAATTTCAACAGGAAAATCTCTTCTTGGCACTTCAAAGGAAAGGCAGAGCAACAAAAATTGCTAATAAATCCTAAGAAATCCTAGTAGATCCTACTTTTACTGAAGTAAACCACAAGCAAGAAACATTTTTGTTGTTATTTTTAAGTTGAGAAGGGAATCTGCATCATTTGTTGATTTCATGTTAGCAATCAAAATCAAAATGGGAACATTTTTGGTGGACGAGATTATCTGGAAGGTGCATCATTCTCAGCTTGATTGCATTTTAGGGTTGTCTGCATCACAAATCCCGAGAGAATAGCTGAAGAGACTGGTTGTCTTTTGCATTACGTGAGAAAAGGAATTTCTCTTAGTGCATTTGTATATGGACGGTGCTTAGACAAGGGATATGGTGTTCAANTATTTATTTATTTATTTATTTATTTATTTATTTATTTATTTATTTATTTATTTATTTATTTATTTATTTATTTATTTATTTATTTATTTATTTATTTATTTATTTATTTATTTATTTATTTATTTATTTATTTATTTATTTATTTATTTATTATATTGGTGTTCAGTAGCGGAGGGATACCATCAGCCCAAGCCGTACAAGCGGAGGGTGTCAATTACAGTGGACTTCAATGCTTCAATACGCTCACTCATTGGCTAATTTCAAATAGGTCCACTGTTTATATTCTGATTTCTTCTCTTTGGTTTCCTGCAGTCTGCAGAGATGGATGTTGCTCTTGCCGGTCATATGCAAGAACTCGTGATACTAGGCCACATCTGATAAAAACATTACCAAGGTGACAATTTCTATTTTATTCTGCTTATGGGGCAAATGTTTGGTTGTAAATAATGATTCAGAGTATTTAAATCGTTTGGGTGTGTCACAGAAATATATTAGATTTAGTTACATTTTCATATAAAGTGATGTTTTGAACTCAGCTATGAGGCCTTCTTTATAGTGTCAGAGCCAGATTTAGTTCTGTTGTTGGGTAAGAGGCTGTCGAAGAACAATTTATGTCCGGCTTAACGAGATTTTAACCGTTGGAGTGAATGACCTGATATAAAAGATGAAATTTCATAGCTTCATAAATAATAGACTATCCCGCAGTCGAATGCGAAGGCGCTGTTCGCGTTTCATCTCGGTATCACATGGGAGCTTTCAAATTTCAAACGCGAAAGTGCCTTCGCATTCGACTGCGGAATGGTCTATTGTATTTGATTATCTCGACCCGTGCACTAACAAAACAAAGCCAGAGAAACAATGGCGTGGGTCCCTCTTTCTTCGTCTTATTTATAGACTACACCATATAGCTCAGGTAATTCACTTTAAGTGGGGCAGGTTCCAACCGAACAGAAAAGTACAAACGAAAAAATCGGGACAGTCAAGCTGTAGAATCCGCTAGAATTTTGGCACTTTTCGTGCTATTCTGTTTTGAAATAATTGGCAAATTTATTTTTGCTGCGAAGCAGCTTTAATATTCGTGTTGAATTAGTCATTAGAAATTGTGAGTGGGCTAACTCACTGGCTAACTAACTGGCGTTATTACTTGTCATAGAACTGTATTCGGATGTTACAGCAACGTAGTGGTTTTATGAAAATCAGTGTCTGTTTGTTGTTGAAGTTTCAAACTCGATCTTAAGCAACAAAGCTCACATCCTGAATTTTTGTTCGGCCGTTATCAAAGGAATCCTGTTATGCAGCTGATTGGATCTTTAAAACAATGGGATCCTATTGTTGTACACTCAGTCGCCATTTTCTTCTGAGGTACAAAATGGCGCCTGTTTGTACAACAATAGGATCACATTGTTTTTCGCAGCCAATCAGCTACGTGACAGTATCCCTTTAAGTAGGGCGATTGTAATTCAGCCTCAGCGGACCAAAATCCTTTCAGTACCTCGATTACTGATTTTTTACGGCCTTAAACACAGAGAACTTAATTCGGCAAGAATAAACCTTTTGTAGCTGAATGAGGTTTGACTTAGACCTTTAAAAGAAGAAAACTAAAGATATATGTGTAATTTACAACTCTTAAGTCATAATATTCAACGCAACAATTTGTACAAGGGTCTATCTATTTGAGATACAATTTAATTACATGTTACATACTTGTCAAATATATTAAGCTTATTTACAATAAGTGCTTTCGACTACAATAGTAATGATTTACGGACAGATAGGTACTACTGAATTATAATTTGTCTCTAGATGGGAGTTGAAAATGCCCGCGAATAATAACAAGTAAAGTGTTTTGCATGAGTAATTTTGCGTTGTCGCACATCTCACGTGACGTCTAATTTGAGACAGACTTTAGTTACTGTAATGTAGGCTCTACAAGAGCATAGTATGTAGATCTGGTTACCAGAAGAAGTGCTGTCTGGAGAGCGAAGACGGTCTGGTGCACAACGGTCTATTTACTTTGGTGTTTTAGGGTTGGAAGCCAGCCAGAACCAGCTGGCCAGCTCGAATAGTGATCTTTTGCTCAGTTTAATGCCTTTGGAAGAATTTGTTTGTTTTAGCCCTATAGTAACCTATTCTCACTGCCTTTGCCGCCCCGCTGTTCAAATTAGGTTGAGATATGGAGAGTGCGAGGGAATCGCGGATTTGAATAGCGGTTTGATGTTCTTCAATTGCCAATCATCGCTGAGGGAGGAGGGTGAGTCGAAAAACCTGGATAAACGTCTTGTTGCTTGAAAGGGGCATAACTAACTAGATTCACGCTTAAATATGCCTCCTGGTCCCCCGGGACCTGTGAGGGCATGCAAAGAGGCATCCTAGGCCATGTAGGACCCCAGAGAGTATCTAGATCGAGACCGAATTTGAAAACGAGGGCGTTTCAGCCAGTGAGAATAGCCCTTTATCTACAGGCGAACCATGATAACTCGAGGAAGACCAAATTTTTGTTCAAAGAGAAATTTTGAGTTATCCAGTGTAATGCCCTACCTTGTCTATAGAGGAGTAGATGTTAAGATTATTCAAATATCGAGTAATTGAGTTGAACGATGTTCCAGGTATGTGCAAGTCCAACTGTAGATTTCTGGATGCGTTTGGCTTCATTTCTGCTTTTATAGAAATCATTGTTCGTGATAAGAAGGGACCCTACTTTGTCCAATTTTATGGTTACTGGCAAGACTACGGAAGTAGTATCTTTCGGGTACATTTTTCTAAGAGGTATATAGCTTCAGTTTCTATGCCGCAAACAGTGTTAGAGGGATTGAGACCTTCAAGCTTGTACACAAAGCAGGCCCGTCGGAAAGAAATTCATATTGGGGGGGCTGAAATGAGATGCTAGTGGAGCGAGCAAAATTGGGGGTGCGGGGGCTTGCCCCCGGGAAAATTTGCTGTGACCACGCCCTTTAGATCGTTGGAAAACGCCTCTATTATGAAGAATTTGCCATTTAAAGGAGCAAAGGATCGCGACTAGCGAAAGGCTTTCCCGGGAAATTTTGAAAATAGGACCTCAAAATCACTTAGAAATAGAATATTTTTAATTTTATGAAATAGAAGCGTGATAGCTTGATAATCTGATAACTTCCTCTAGTATAAATACGGTTAAACCTTCATTTCCATAAGCTTGACTTTTTAACAGCCTTTTCACTAAAAAGGAACAAACTTTAGCAAATTATTGGGGGGGGGGACTGGCTTCCGACGGGCCTGCACAAAGAAATGTTGAGATCAGTAGTTTAATCTAGGTTGGATACCTTCTCAAATGGCAAAACTATTTTGTNTGCCATTTAAAGGAGCAAAGGATCGCTACTAACGAAAGGCTTTCCCGGGAAATTTTGAAAATAGGACCTCAAAATCACTTAGAAATAGAATATTTTTTAATTTTATGAAATAGAAGCGTGATAGCTTGATAATCTGATAACTTCCTCTAGTATAAATACGGTTAAACCTTCATTTCCATAAGCTTGACTTTTTAACAGCCTTTTCACTAAAAAGGAACAAACTTTAGCAAATTATTGGGGGGGCTGGCTTCCGACGGGCCTGCACAAAGAAATGTTGAGATCAGTAGTTTATTCTAGGTTGGATACCTTCTCAAATGGCAGGGGGCCACCCAGTACAGAGATTGAACTAAAAATATGTAGGAATTTCAGTCGGGCAAGATGATTTTCTATGCTATGAATCTAGGTTCGGTATCTTCAGGCTGAACACTCATTTTCCAAACTCCATACACAAGTAGGTGCTTAACATAATATCTCTAACTAGCTCGATCTGCATTCCCCTAGTTGAACTAATCCATCTAAAAATCAACATCGACTCTGTTCTACCAACTATTAACACTTGTTTTATTCTGCCAACGATTTCTGTAATTCTTCACCAGTATCCCAATCCCCATGTATTTACAATTTCCAAGCACAGCACTGCAAAAGCGTGCCCGATATTTCTATATTCAGAGTTTCTGAAACTCTACACAAGTAATCTACATTCCCATATGTTCTTCTGTCGTACCTCTCTTTCTGCCTGTTTGTTTCGATAACCCATTAATGGAAAATATGCTATATGGATGTTCTTATTTGCCCATAATTCGAACTGGCACCTTGAGAAACTGGAGACATGTTTCTCCGATTCTAGCTTTTGATGCTCTCTTTGGCCACCCATTCTTCCGTATACCAATGTACCATCCAGTAAGTCCATTCTTTTTCTTCTTTGGGTACATGTCTGAACTGAACGTGTGGTAGTGGTTCTCAAGTATCTCTTCTTGGAGCAGGGTCTCTTTTGATGGGTAACGCTAAAGGAAAGGAAATAAGGTAAAGATTCAATAGCTCAAATAACAGTGAAACTTAACAATGGCTGCCACAGGGTGCATTTGCCCGTTCCAACTTTGCCAAACATTTTTGTTGGAAAAATGACCCAGATCTGAATAAATGGAGCAAATATGTGTCTGAAAACTCTTTTTCCAACGATTAGGGAACGGGATGACACACCCTACCATCCCCCATAGTTGTGCCCCTGAGTTCAATTTCTTGCAGCAGGTCTATGCTCCTACTCTTGCATATTTGATTGCTGATTTTACCGAAGTGCCTGTTCATTCAGGGGTCTTCACTCTGCAGCGTTAATATGCGCCTCCATATACAACACGGGGAAGGCATACTAAAGAATGTGCCTAGTTAGACAAAGAGTTCAATATTTTCTCAAATCGACTTCTCTTACCTTACTGACAAGTCTTCCTCTTGAATTCACTGCCACATATCTTCCAGACTCAATCCCCTTTATTCGGACTAAAGTTGGTCCAAGAACTTGTATTTGCAAAAGAGCTAGAATAAAGATAAGAGTATTTTTTGTATTGGTTGGTTTTGTAGGCTGGAAGATAAAAGAAATGTGATACAATTTTATGATTCACGGAAGCCATAGCCTGCACGCAGCTTCAAGACTCTTCGGCGTCACATCTGTAGCTCATTCATATCGCTGATTAGGGGATGTTATCACACCTTGTTACATCTGCCCATAGTTGAGTACTACAACTGTGTCTTTAACTTCACTACAATACTCTCTTAAGGCCATTGAGCTGAGATGCTTTCATTAAGTTTCAGAGGCCCCACCAGATGTGGCTAAGAAGGAGGCTGAAGCCCGCCATCGGGGCGCCCAAGTCCCCTCCATCCCCCCAAAACCTCTGTAGAAATTTCACGAAGGGGTAGTATCGAGGCTGTGAAATTTAATTTTTGTTGCTTTTCGATCACTGCCATTTGCACAATCATCGGAAGATTTGGGTGATTTTAAGAACTGGTCTTATTGACTGTTCTCAAAGATTCTTGCCTTAATCTATTCATGAAAGTCTCACTTAGAACCAGGGCAAAATTTTGTTACTTGTATTTAGGTGTCTTAAAGCGATCGGAATAACAAAGCAAGGCCTCTGGAAAAAAGCTGCCATGCGTTTCTTCTCTTAAAATGTCTTCTTTCCTTGTGGTACGAAGTTTGAATACTACTTTGAAAAATGAAACCATTGCTTTCAAAGCAAGTTTTCATCTTTCAATCAGTCGATCGTTACCACACGGAGGAGGCTAAAAATGCACTTTTCTACAGGGTGTCCCAAAAAAATTGTGCCCCATTTGTGTGGCTGCTGTGGGGGAGCTGTACGCTCTATTGTTCCATTCTTGATACAGTTGCATAGGATAGGCTTCAACTTACAGTTTGAGACCTTGCATTAGCCAATCGGACAAGTGGTTGCTGATTTATGCCACAAGAAAGTCGAAAAAGTGATTGTTTCAAAACAACACTTTCTTTGTTCTCTAAAAATGCGAAAATCACTTAAATTTTGAAAGAAAGGGTTCTAGCGTTGTATTTGCATTTTTTACATTTGAAAATGGCTCAATGTTATTGTGTTATCTGTAAACAATACAATTAACCCTTTTTAAACTGTAGCAAAACTTCCAACACAGCAATAGAACCCTTTCTTCCAGTATTTACTTGATTTTGGCATTTTTGGAGAGCAAAGAAAGTGCGGTTTTTGAAGCAATCACTTTTTTGACTTTCGTGTGCCATAGATCAGCAACCACTTCTCAGATTGGCTAAAACAAGGTCTCAAACTCTAAGTTGGAGACCATCCTATGCAACTGTTTCAAAAACGGGCCAATAGAACGTACAGCTCCTCCGCAACAGCCACACAAATGGGGCACAATCTTTCTGGGACACCCTGTAGAATGTATAGGGTAGAGAGTAGAATATCTGCATGAGAAGACTTCCAGCGAAATTCACACCTAAATTAATCAGCTAGAAGATTAATGTCGTGGTATTGTGAAGTGATGCAAAAAATAGTTTTTTAATCACGAGAAGTTCTACTATAAATCATTTCTTCAATATGAATCCGTCTTGAAATACAGCCATTATTAAGAACTGCAGAACCTTTTTGTCTAGACATGATCTTTCAAACGCTCTAACTCAGTTGCTGATGTTTTCTTTTGCCATTTAAAACGTCTTAGTGAATGACTCAAGAAGAAAATTTCACAGTTACGTCCATATAGAAGAAAGACGGTGGATTTGCCTGCACGTCTACGAAAACACAGTCAGGAAATCCTCTGCAGCTTTTCCTTTAGGCCAACAGATTTGGAAGTGTGACTAACAGACCTCACGCAGTAATGTATAAACAACTTATAGACGATTTTATTGCCGAATCAGTTTTAATAGCTCAAAATGGTCGCCTTTTATATAGAAAACCGTTTGAATCGCGTGCCGATTTCAAATTAAAGGTGCTTTTGACTGTTTATCCGGACTAGCCTTAGTAGAAAATGAAATCACAGATCTTGCGAGAACTGGAACATGGGCCTCATCAAGATTGACATGTACCGCTCGGCCCAAAAGTCTGTCGCTCTTCTGGTCTACGATTTAGACATTTGATGACGTCACACTCTCAAACAAGTTGAAATATAGAAAATGCTGTAATTTTGAAACTAATCAAGATATCAGAAAAGACAGCGGTAGAATTACAGTAAATTACCTGAAGTTCCTTTGGAGCCATCCAATCCAAATTAAGATGTAATAACCATTTACCCTATCTTTTTAAAAAAATTGAAGCCAATCCTCATTTTTCTACGCCAATGAATATCAATGTTCTTGAAAAGAAGTTTCATGCTTGTGCTGGCAAACATTTTTTGAGACCATTTTCGTGGGATAAAACGTCAACAACCTCCTTACGATTAATCAAAAATTGATATCCGTTTTCTTGAACATACAACTTACCATGAGCTGCATTGACATTTCTGGTTCCATTAACAACACCATTTGGCAACACTTGTAGCAGCCATCCTGTCTTACAGTACAGCACAAAATTGCCCCAGTTAGATGGATAGGCATGTTTTCTTTTTGGTTCTCTTTTCCTGTTTTTGAATGTAACAATACTATGAGACGAAACAGCCTTCCTCGGTCGAATATGTGTCGCCAGTATGGTCTTTTCTAATAGTGTGCTAACGAGGCTCATTGGATTTTGAAGATCTACTTGGTCTGCTTGTCGATCATGCAGTGTTTTTGTTAAGCAGGGGAAGAACGAGGATGCTTGCATGCAAAGGATGATCCAGCAGTATGCCTGGAAAAGAGAAAAAGTTCTTAGAGCTTGTCTTTATAACGTTTTCGTAACAGAGGCGTTAAATCTTTAAAAATTCTAGTATAAATGGCTGTTACATCCTTCTTTTGATTGATTAAATCTCTTGAAAGAAGCTTTAGCTACTTTGCTACAATTCTACCGATGGACTTTTGTAAAATCTTGAATATTTTTGATAGTATGGCGTAAATTTCTAAGTCGTAAACCAGAAAGAGTGACATACTTGTGCTTGATACCATATTGTAGACATATATAATCTATGGTTTTCTTGAAAATCATTCCATGCTTCCTTTAATTCTGAAAATATTCAAGGTTTTACTAAGTTCAACGGTAGAACTATAGCAAAGTAGGTAAAATTTCTTTCAAGCCCTTCAAATAAAAGAAAGATGTAACAGCCATTTACACTAACCTTTTTAAGGATTTGACGCCTATGTTCGTAAAGGTTAGGTTTCGATTTCTGGACTGACCGTTACTTGAGACAAAAGAAATTGCATCTAAATTCAACACAATGTGGCGTAACTTAATGAAACAAACGCAATATGATTCAGTATAACACAATCAGCTCAATACACTGCAACAATAACAGCACGAAGTAGACTGATTACGACGAGTCCCAGTAATCGCTCATCAAAACGAGACTTGCACCAAACAGAGACCGCTCATCATAGTTTGAGCGTCCATCAGTCTATAGATAGCGATAACTACGACTCTGTAATAAGTCTAAGCACGAAGTGCTTCAACGCAGTTTAACGTATTGCATATTGCATCAATCGTAACTTAATGCAATATAATACTATGAAAATCCTACAGGCAATGAATGCAAGAACATAGCATCTTATTCGGAACAGAATGCAGTGCAACACTGGTGTTTGCTTTGAATGTATGCTTTAAACGTGTTGAAGATGTTTGGTGACGGACTTCATATGAGAATGGGGATGTCCGTTTTAGGTGGGAAGAACATAGATTAGGTAGAAGGTCATTGGTTGAATCCTGTAATGAAATGAAAGAGGATACTACTCTTATTACGGACAGAGCAGCATTTATAGTTATTCCTCCTTGAGTCACAGGAGGCCCAATCGCGTATAATATGGAGGATTAATGTTTAGATCTGATCTCTAGTCATGGACTCTTCTTGCCGCTATGAAGCAATAAGCTATTCAGTTCAATACAACTACTCTGTTGCTGTTGTTGTACTGCAATAACGCAACATTATTGCTCGTGTACTGTATTGTGTACAGTATTACAGCACAGTACAGTACAGTAACAGTACAGTAGTATACAGTAATAATAAGAATAGCAACATATAGTAGTATACAGTAATAATAGTTATTCTTATCATTACTTTATACTACTGTACGGTTACTGTGCTGTACTGTACTACTGTACACAATACAGTACGAAAGCAATAATGTTGCGTTATTGCAGTACAACAAAAGCAACAGAGTAGTTGTATTGAACTGAATAGCTTATTGTTTCATAGCGGCAAGAAGAGTCCATGACTAGAGATCAGATCTAAACATTAATCCTCCATATTATACGCGATTGGGCCTCCTGTGCTTGAGTGCACAAGATTTGATTTTAGCTGGAGAGAGCTTCTTGCTCTGTGGTAACCCAGCTAGAGAGTGTAGTAGCTTCTAGAGGTAGTAACCTCGTGCGGACTTTACTGATTGCTTTTCAGGGAGGTTTCTCTTCCAGAGGCACCTCTCTTGAAAGAAATCAACGGAGTCTGCATGCAAGTTAGAGAGGTAACTTCTTTTTTGTGAGCTTTGCATTCTAAGCGAAAGAGTTTACGAATTGATAAGTACTTTTGAAAACTTTTCAAAGCAGCACACTTCCCCGTATATGCGTAGTACACGATCCATTCATAATATAGGATCTAGTATTTTGATCTAAGTTGTAACTAATCATCAATTTTTACTACCATTGATATCTTTCTAGCCACATAATTTCGTCATTTGAATTTCATAGACACTAGCTGTTGCCCCATAGTCTAAGAATTTAGAAAGCTTCCCATTTCAGACTTGACATCTACATGATAATTTTGTAAATTTCTTCATTATTGACTAATTATTAACTTGATAATACTTTCATCAACAACACTTTTAGCAAATCGTTGATTTTTTGCATTCGATGATTTTCGATGGTGAGCCAGCGTTTCCGTTAAACGTAAACAATTAAATTGTAACCGGCATTCCATGTTTTGATGCCAAACCACTTTGCCTCTGGGCCTAATCTAATTTGCAAATAGTGCAGACTTGTACTAATGGGAACGTCGTATTCGACTGATGCGTAATATCTGTAACTCATTCATATCACTAATTAGCTCTTAGCATCCGACTATCTGCACCTCAAGTTTTTAACATGAGAGCATGTAAACTGTACTCCCGAGAAAAGCTTAAAGGAAAAATCCGCGGTTGTTTGAAATGATGTAATAAAACAAGCTTGCCTTCTGTTTAAGCTAGATTTCAACATCTTTTCCCCTTTTCGCGCTCTTAACTGCTGTTTTCAGTCAAAAAATTCGATAACTTAGCCCTAAACTAGCATAAATTGGGGCGCCATTTTGTTCTGTTGCACGACAATGAGGTTGGCCACTAATAGAGGCAACATTGTCATGTCAGGACGCACCCCAAATAATGGATCAGTCTCGTTCGGGTTGAATGTGACGTCACAACGCACCAACTTTTGAGCGCGTCGATGTCACTGCGCACTTGCGACTCATTTGAATATCTATTTTTTCCAGACAAAAGACGAAAAATGCTGGGAAAAGCCCGATCCACTATTGATAACATGCAATAATGGCAATTCGTACATGCAGGCGTACTCTGTACTGGTTTCTGTTTATTTATCAACTGCAGGGACCATATGGAATGCCGAGGGGGGGGGGGGGTAATCTGATATAATTAGGATAGGGATGCTCAAGCCCGGGTGCAAAACATCAACCCAAAAAAGTAATATTTGACACAAAAATAGACCTACAAATAATTGTTTCTTACCCTACCTACATACCCATAACTTATGCAGTCAGTTAGAAAAATACCCTTACTGATAGATTTCACGTAATGTATTTGAATATTTACGTTTTTGGATTTCGATAATGTTGCTTGATGTTCAATTTGTTTGTAAATCATGTTTTCCTCTATTGTTTCTTGTTTTTCTCATATTTGAGAGCCAAAAAAACAATCCAGAATTTCATGAACCCAAAAAAATAACTGTACAAATGACCGACCCAACAAAATAAGTGTTGACCAAATTTTTGACCCAAAAAGTAACCTGAGCATCCCTATCCTAATTATACCAGAGTAACCACCCTGTGATTGCATTGGTGATGGAATGCCTTTACAAACACGTGTGAAGCACTCTAGCCTTGGGTCAAGTTCGCACAGGCACAGGCGTTTGCTGTACTCGTTGACTGTACTCGTTTATTCCTTACAAACATGTTTAGTATGCTTGTACGTGTTTGCTAACTTTTCCCACATGTCTGAAGCATGTTTCAAAATATTCCAATAGATGTTTGCATGTTTATCACCTGTTGCTACCCTAACTTGTTGCATTTCTGAATGAACCATATGGCATCTCCTGGTGCGAATCAGTTAAATTAGCTGCAGAGTGCCGATTATAGAAACTTCTTCCTGCTAGGAAATTCTGCAATCTGATTGATTGTCAAGCCCCTGGGTAGATTTTTATTGACTTGTTTAATGGGCAGGTTGTATTCACCTTCTATCGCTGTTACAGATGGGTGTGTGCGACACATGTTGGTATTATATACCTGTACCTTTCTTTAACTTAGGGGGTACCTTAGGGTGCCTTTAGGATTTGAATTGCAATGCTCTTCCCTAATAACGTTAACTCCGCTTTGCCTTCTTGGCCTTGGCTTTTGGCTTGAAATGAGCTCTTTATGTGACCCAAAAATAGCATTTTGCACAAAATATTAACATCTTACAGAATGTAATCGAGACATCACCATATTCAACAAAAATATGCTGAACCAAATACCACGTACTGCTAGAATTTTGGCCCTTAAAGTTTTGGATGGACGTCCTTGAACGTTTGTGATGTGAATGAACCCTCCAAGTTACGATCGATGAGTCCCGAGGCTTGTATTCACAACAACAGCAACATTATTTACGTGACAAATACGACGAATAATAACTCTACTCGTTGCCATAACTGCCACTGCCATGATACTGAGATAATCATGTAATCGTTCAGAGCAAGTGACGTACTTTTAACGCTTTTTGCTAGTTTCGCAACGGGATTTTGTTGGAACTTCGTTAATTAACTATGATCTTTCTACACCGGTGGTGTGTTCCGTAACGATTTGCCTCGCTTTTTCATTTCGTATTTGAATGTTTTCAACTTGTGTTTCAAATAGGTTATAGCACATTCTTCATTCTTTCAATCACGCGATTCTAACTACTCAAAGTTATTGTAACAGCATAATAATACACCTTCCATTACTTTCTACTACGTAATTCAAAATTTTATTAGAATGCTTTTAGTTTCTAAAGGAAGGAGGGGAAAACTTTGAACTATAGGAAATTTTAGAACTCAAAGAATTTGAAAAACGCGTCCTTCACATGATTATGTCGTGGGATTTGTATTCACATGACTGTACCGTGTGACTTGTAATGCACTTGTTTTAGAAACTGAGCCAGCTAATTAAGATGTTAAGATGACAACCACGTTTTGTTCTAATGAATTTGCAACACCAGTATAGCATGGAATCGCCATGATTTTCTAAAGCATTTTTGCGAATTGCGATGAATTTGATTCCTACCTATAATTTATTTTATTTATTATCAATTATTTGGATCGGAGGTATCAATGTTTAGATAATTATACACAAGGTTTCTTACCGTCAAGAATCTCAGTAGAAGTATCCCTGTTGGCCTGATGTCTGTATGTTTCGAATTTCAAAATTGCGTTCGGAGTCATTTGCAAGCAGGGGTGGCGCCAGGAGAGGGCTAGGGGGCTGGGGGCTACAGCTCCTCCGACGGAAGCATCTAGCCCCCCATCGGAGGAAATTTTGGTTATTTTCGGAAGGAATTTGGCAAAATGACGCATGAAAACTGCATTTTTTAGTGATTTTAGCCCCTCTGTCGGAAGATAGTCGGAAGTTCCAGCCCCTCTGTCGGAAGATTTCTGGCGCCACCCCTGTTTGCAAGTGTCTTCGTCTGACACGATCACATCAAATCGTCAGATGTGATCCAGTGTCAGACGAAAATATTTAACAAATGGTTTCATTACTCCACGTTATTTTCAAGTTCTGCACCACTCGAAGACTTTCCAACTCTATCGGAATTACTTTGCTGGAAAATTTTTAGCAGTACAAAAGCAGCAAGTACTTTCATTGCATAAATTTGTAACTCGACTGATTAAAATTTGACTTGACGATACTTTTTTATCATTTAATCAAATAAAAGTTCGTCATTACAGAAGCTTAATTAGACTGATACATGCAGTTTACAGTATATGTGGACAGGAATGAAAGAGATAATTTTCTTCAATGAAGAATATCACTACAGTCAGTTTGTGCTTAATGATAACATGGATACAGTAAAATATTTTACCAAAGGAAACAGTTCAACGGCTTGAATATTGGTCATGGAAATTTTCTGGTGAACACAAAATTTTTATGGAAAAAATCACATTCGAACCTTAAAAACAGGCTTTGCATAGTTATTTTGTGCTTATGTGTCTATGTCTGAGAAAAGCACGAGTTGCCAATCCATTGAACAGCCATGACCTGACCTGCCGTTTAAAAAAACAAATTTAGTTCTGCCTTATTTATCTTAAACAGAGTTACACAGTATTTGTGGTTATTTTTTTAGTTATTTCTACTTCGGGGATGATGTGCTTCAATATCATTTTCATGTTAAAAATTTCTTGTCTCAAGCCTGGAATTGCATCATTCATAACCTTTAAATTCATGAAGATTTTGTCGAAGAGCTGAGGAAATTTTTAGAATCTTATGAGGTAGTGTCATTTAATAAGCTCTAACTTTCACCCTAAAATTAAGTAAGTCTAACATGTAACAGCTTTTTCTCTTTTGAGGCTCATCAGAAAAGAATTCTAAAATCTAATCGATTCAAACTTACCGTCACCCTCGAGAAATCCATTATTCCAGGAAGTCTTCTCTCTCTACCCTATAACGTTGTCCTTTGTAACTCTTTTATGACCGTTGCTGTAGCTCAAACCACACCTTCCTTGATAGAACTTCTTCTCCCCTTGTCTGATTTACGTTTTCTCAGTTTCACAGTTGCACAAACCGCTCCTGATGGGCAACGTTTTAGACAGTGAGTTCTATCAATAATCAAAGAGCTCTTAGCACGTGTACCTTGTATGAATGTATGAATGAGTTTGAATGGAATAATAGAGGTCAATGCCAGTTATTCATTATTTCCTTTATGCACTGTGTCATTACAGTAATGATGCAATCTCCAATATCATTGGATAACTTCATTACAATCATGTCTGTCCAATGGCAATATCATTCAGGTGGGTTTTGTGCTGTGACGTCATCAAGGAAAACCTGGGCGTCGGGACTCCTTTGCTTCGCGTGGCTTCGCGTAGCTTCGCCTGCTGCTTTCAAAGGCGCACACGGTTGGGTCACGTGATCAAATCGAAGATTTTATTGAAGTGAAGTTTCTATGATGGCTGCTGTGTTTTTGTGTCCCTGTTGCGTCTTGCTCACGTCTGATTGGCAGGATTGGCTAAAGATCTTTGACGCATGCCTTCACATTTGAATTTTCCCAATTTTCCCATTATTGCTCGACTACATTGACTACTTCAGTCCCCTGTGACTTGCAGCGAGGATGACCCTGGAGGTCCTACTGCGCAAACTCCAATGATCTTAAGTGGGGATTCACCCTTGACGCAGAAAACCTGTCAGACTTACGGTGGCAGTATCCCGAACAATTCCACCACAGCTTTGCTTCGGTTTCATGTACCTAACTGAACAGAATTTTTACGCAACATGTAAATTCAGATTTGCATGTGACCTATGGCCTATCTGTGTGTGCCTTTTAGAACGCAAGACGCACAGAGTGTAGTTCAAATTCTGGCAGAATGGCTCACGAGCGCAGTATTCCTGTTTCAAATTCCTTTCACGATCACCATTTACACAAGTAACAACCCCATACTTTCCAATCCCCAGTAGCCTTACTACACTCTCCTCCACCACCGAGGCTTTACACTTTCATCCGAATCATCATTTGTAGGTTTCCGGCTGCTAACCAAGAGAGACTGTAATTATTTTGAACGAAAAACACAGCTTCTGTGGAGGAGAGTCGTCCAAATGAGTTCCATGGATCACATTTTGTTACGTCATGCTAGACATTACAACAAACTTTGTTACCTTAACGTTCAAACACTTATAGATCATTAACACAGTTGAAAGGAGAACAATTCAATTGCGAATAGCTGCAGTAGATGCAATGAATAGAACGAAGATAGTAAGGTAGTACAGCAAAAGCCTTGCGCACATTAACATGGTTTTCATGCCTAAGAATTTTCAAGAATTCTTGAGAACGTTTTTTGTTTCCTAAGAATTCTTGCTTAAACAAATTTACAATCTTCCACATGATTCAAGAATTCCTATCAGAATGTGAAGAATTCTTGAGAACTCTCGTCATGTTAATGTCTGCAAGGCCTATACTGTAGGACACCACGCCTGGTCAATAAAATTATAGATATAATCACCAGGTTGTGTACGATCTGTCTTGATTTATCAAACATAGAGTTATAAGTACCTTTTTCTAGCTGTCGTTGAGGTACATCGTTATAAAATTTCCTCCTTGGTAAAACCTCAGATCTTTAACACTCCCTCCCCTCTTTTCATGTTCTTACTTTATGAATAGCTCATGGACCGTTTAATTTTCAGTGAGACATCCATTAGCGGACTACTCCCAAAACCACAGTGAATATTTGCAATATTAAATTTTTGACAATTGAACGTGTAAGAAACAGATCCTCCGGACAACGGTAACCTTCCAATAGCGGATGGTATGTTTTTCAATCCCTAAAGTCATGGTTATTGGGAATTTTAATTTTACCTACATTGTTGGATATATTTGCTGCCAATATGTTAGAAATTAATTGGAAAGTGGCGAAACACCCGTCACTTATCGTCATTTTATCCGCTATTCATAGTTAACCGTCAACTGGTTAAAGGTTTTGATAGCCATTTTAACAAATCTTGTGCTACACTCAGTACAGTAAATCCCCGCGTATAAGAACCTACAAAAATAAGAACCTGCAGGCTGTTTTTCCTAAATTATGCACCTTGTAATTAAGAGTTCAGTTCATTCATTTTTCAAAATTCATCTAATACACTAACTCTACATACCCACCTATCTAATTAAGAAAAATAAATTTGATATCAAATACAGCAGTATAACATTACAAAAATACAGAGTGATACTTAAAGATAAATGTAAGAAGACTAAATAGGTAAGTATGAAGAGCTAAGTGAGATCAGGGGAATTTCTTAAAGGAGGGGCTCCCTCAATAGGCAAGCTAATCGAGGAACCTTTTTCAGTTTGATAAAAAAGTATGTTCTTATTACAAGGGTATTAAAATTGATTTTTTTATGGCCCTTATTAAATTGATGTTTGTCCCTGTTAGCTGTTAAATTCTTAACCTCCTCCCCTCCTTTTTAATAATGGCAAACATTTCTCTCAAGATTTTAAGCCTAGGTCATTAATAACCTTGCCAAATGCGAATAATAGGGTTGAAAATCTCTTGTTGATGACTCCTTAAAGTTTTTCATAAGGGACCCTTTGAATAAGAACCTTTTATACCCTGAAGTTAATCAAAGTACCTTTCAAATAAGAACCTAATTCAGCCTGGCCCTGAAAAAAGTAGGTTCTTATACGCGGGGATTTACTGTATTGATAGAAAGAACACCCTTAAATTCGTCGATGAAGTTTTTGTAATGGTACATTCCAGACATTGCACAACGGAGACCTTTCGAGTTTCTAATATTTGAGTCCAGTTCTCTTGACTTTCTTAAGTGACCCAAAACGTGTGTGCATTTCTTTATGGGGAACTTAAACTGAATTGTTTCTATGTTTCTGTGTTCTTGGAGAACTTGAAATGGTTACTAGGTATGATTTAAGATATTTTAACTAATGTCTGATACTTGTTACTTGAATACAGGGTGACTAAAAAAATGTCCCCCTCCTTGACAAATCATTGCAGCAAAAGTGCTTGCGCTATAGTCATAAAATTTATTTTTGTTATTGCTAAAAGGTTGAACTATTTCTGTCTTTTTTGGTAATTTTCAAAACTACAATATCTTGGTAAATTCGAAAGTTTCAAAAAATCAGTTTTGCAGAGCAACCGAAACATGGCCTAAAATGCATGATCAAATCGTTCAGATCTTTTGAAATCCATTTGAAATCCTTTTGAGAATTAGCATAACTTATAAATGTGATAAACAGAAATGGAAAATGAAATTAAGATCTTAATCATTACTCTGAAAAAATGAGAGTGAGTATTGAAACACTTAAAACTGATGACAAGTTGCGTTTCTTTTATTTCGAGATGCCTTTGATCACACAGTTTAGGCCATTTTTCCGGCTGTTCTGCAAGACAGAATTTTTGAATCTTTCGAATTTACCAAGGAACTGCTATTTTGAAAATTATCAAATATACAAACAATACTTCAATCTTTTAGCTATAGGAGTCACCCTTGATATTTGATAGTCCCTAAGATAAAGCCAAATAAACATTAAAATGCAACGCCCTGTGAACTAGAGAGGGGGCCGAGAGGCCAGAGAGTTTGCTCTTCATCATATTTATTTCATAGGTTCCTACTAGAAATAAAAGAGCAAGCGCACAATTTGCCTACGACATGGTTCGTATTGGAACCTACTTCCAATGAGAAAGATGTGCCAATCACTTACAATATTTTTTGGCTTTATGATCTCATCATTATCTTCTGCTGAATACATAAATTATCAATATTGTCGAGAAACTGATTTGGTGGATTGCTTGATTCGCTTTTAGGGTCCTTTGATTTATTGTTTTGGGAGAGTTAGCCCTCAATGGTCACTAGTTTCTGGTTTGTAGGTGCTTTCGAAGAAAACAGCGTCTAAAATATAGAAGTTCCATGTATAAACGTAGATCTAAAATTTGTTTTTGTTAAATTCTACTCTAAAACCTATTCTTAGACTATTCCAAATGCAGCTTGAATGGATGTAGGTTGAGAAGGGTACCAGTTCCAGTTACAATCTCCTGTTGTTGAACATCATGAAAAATCGATTGAAGTTATATGTATTCCCGAAGACTTAGAAGCAGTAGCATCATGAGTGATTTTTATGGTTGGGTTTGAATATGATTGCATAAACTGCAGGTTCAGGAAAGGTGGTGGTCCCACGGCCATGGCTGGAGAAAAGTTTTGAGAAGAGAAAAATGAGGCATTAGGAGGATTCCTACTTGCTTTTATTAGTCGCAACGCTCTTGTTATTCACTCAAAACTGAGGAGGGTTGTTAGATCCTGCTTTTCTGGACTCTGGTGTAGTGATTTATGTTTATTGTTATGTTCGCGTAAATACTTCATGTAAGATACTTCTATACTTCTTAATGCCGTAGCTTGCTCCGAACCACATGTGTTGTTATTTTTCTCACACTTACTCGGCCTACCCTCATAGGCGTATGAGCCAGGGGGCTGGGGGGCTGTAGCCCCCCAACGTTGGAAAAATTTACCAAAATCAGCCTTTTTCGGGCAAAAATCCACCCTAAGTCGGGCAAAAAATTTGGTAAACAATAGAAATTTTATCGGGCAGCCCCCCAGATTTATTTTCCCCTACGCCCGTGCCTACCCTAGAAGTCTACATCTGGCATAACATTCTTTGTTATCTTGGCTTGAAAAATTTCAAGAATTGGACGTTTACGTTTTTCATTCAGATTTCAGTGTTTTACCTCCTCAACTCACTACTAAAACCTCAGGATATTTCAAATAGTTTCTTATTAGCTTGCACAAAGAAACCGTTGCGACCCAATTTGTACCATGATTGCTTTGAGTGGTCTAGCTTGATGTATCAATTTAATTCAATTAACGTTACATGTCTACACTCTTCAGAGAAATTTTTTGGAATTTTGCTAAGAATGATAATCGTACCGTTCATTTGATTTATTAGTTTGTATTTCCTAAATTAAGTTGTAATTAAGCAATATTAGTAGGTATATGAAGTGCTATTTTAGTCATTCGGGAAGTAAATTTAGCACAAATTATCAGATAATTTCTGGTATATCCTTTTGCTAGGAGCAAATATCAAAACTTGTCTTATCACAGCAAGTTTATCTTTATATATGTCACAATACTTGTCAAAGTGTTCTCGATTTTTCATTTTTAATTGGTTTGGGCATTCAGTACACCTGTCAGTAGTTTAGAGACCCATTATCAACCATGATCCTTTGTGCCCCGAATGAAAAGCAAGACAAAGAGAACCTACGGCTAGTGTAAAACGCAGGTCATGCAGGTTGATAAAACGTGGGTTAAACCATGCGGGTCAAAACTAGCGGCCATGGGCATTACATGGTGCATTGTGGAAACCACTGCTTTTTCAAATGGTTTCAAAAACATGTCTTGTCGAACGAAAATGTCCCAAGAATACGTTTTTTCTAGAGGTTTCTAATCGTCATAAAGTACCGAAGGAATTATCGACGATCGTTTTGATTTTGAAGTTTTGAATGTGATTTCTACAATGCTTTTAGCCCTTTTAACAAAGATAAATCAATTTTATATCCAGAGCTTTAAAAATCTAAGAAAATCATAAGAATTGGTAGCAAAAATGGCCTAAAATATGCAATATGCATCCAATGCTGAGCTTGGTAGCCAGTTTCTTAAATCTTTACAGAATTACAGAATTACAGAAATCCCTTTCAAAACTCCCCAAATCAAAAGGATCATCGATACTTCCTTCGATATTTTATGACGATTAGAGACCTTTAGAAGAAACGTATTCTTTGGAAATTTTCATGCATGTCTTTTGAAACCATTTGAAAAAGCAGTGGTTTACGCAATGCGCTACGTAATTCTGTAGTCAGGAACTATCGTACTTGCAACATCAGTAGGCTGTAAGCCTAAAGCCAGTATGCCCATGGCCGCTAGTTTCGACCCGCACGATTTAACCCGCGTTTTATTAACCTGCATGCCTGCGTTTTACACTAGCCGGAGAACCTAGGCCTACTTTGGGTACCAAAGCCTAAAATAAAATGATATAAAATTTCATTAAAAAATAATAAAGAAGAGAGAAGAAGAACGAGCCTTGTTTTTTTCTTCTCTCTTCTTTCTTTTTTTTCTCTTTTATTTAATTTTATTTCATCTTATTTCAGGCTCTGGTACCCAGTTGGATCCCCCTTCCCCTCCCGTTTGTTTTATCGAGAGAGAGAGACTTGGAGCAAGTCCAGTACCCAGTGTAACCTAGGCCAGAAATGACTTTCAGACAATAAAGAAAGTCTACTTTGGCGCCACGAAGGATCATTGTTAGCAATCCCATGGGTCTTTAACTTATCATCTACAATCCTTCACAAAATATATTGAGACCAACAAATAAAATCCCAACATTTTAGTACTCGCTTGTCTCTACTGCAGAAAAATCATCTTTTCTTGCCCCTGTAACATCCCCTCCCCCCTCAGTCAATGTTGTGATTTTAAGCAATGTTTCCGACATAAATTTACATCCAGTCACACCATAATCACACAAAACAACATTGACTGAGGGGAAGGGGATGCAGTCTCACAATTTTTGTGAAGGATTGTAGACACTGCTTGCACACTGATCTGATTGGCTAATTTCAAATAAATGCACTTGTTTATGTTCTCATCGTCAATGAACGCTACGCTAACTTTAAAGATGATTTTGGCCTTTTGGTTAATCTTTTTATTTCGCAAAGCAGTTTATTTCGCAAAGCAGTTCAGTTCAGTTTATTCTCTTCATTTTAAGATACAATATTGACAATGAATGAAAATTACAACTAGATTTAACTAAATGCAAGATATGATACAAATTAACTAAATCCAATTGACATAGAAATTGACAAATAGTAGATTAAGGCAAGCAAAAAGTGGATACAGCGTTGTATGTTTAGAATTTTTGAAACGAAGATTTGTTAGTAGTTTCCCTTCAGAAATTTGGCAGATCAGCCCACCCGACAGTCTTATTAATCGATCGATCGACCAATGATTTTGTTGATTTTGTTGATTGATTTATTGATTTATTGACTATTGATTGGTGTCAGTGATTGGTGTTAATCGCGGAATCAAAACGAGATTGTGGCTGCACACGAGGCTCTATGGCCTAGCCATGTTTGCTTCAAGTCGAAGCATGATAAACAAAGGAGAAGATCATGGTAGACGAGCGGTTTTCATACAATGCACGGCAAAAAGCGAAAAATAGAGACATACAAGATATTTTAGAGATGCATTTGAAGAATAGATCAATTGATTCGTGCCTTGAAATGGAAGAACAAGTAGGAAGTGAACTACAAACGCAGCAAGGGCCTACGAAAGAGGGACAGGGTTCGCAACAAGAAGAACAGGGTAGCAAGAGTCTTGAAGGAAATCTCATTACTTACGCCGCATTACAGAATGAATTAGACGCATATGATGAACAATATTTAAGTTTGAAGACCTTTCTTACAGCGTGCAACGGTACATATCGCGCGGAATTGCTGCAAATTTTGTTTCCAATATTTTCAGTTTTTGTTACAGAACAGCTCGACATGGAGCAGGTGTCCACTGCGCAGACTTTCTTCCAGAAATACTACCGTGATCACGNAGGAGCAAATATCAAAACTTGTCTTATCACAGCAAGTTTATCTTTATATATGTCACAATACTTGTCAAAGTGTTCTCGATTTTTTATTTTTTATTGGTTTGGGCATTCAGTACACCTGTCAGTAGTTTAGAGACCCATTATCAACCATGATCCTTTGTGCCCCGAATGAAAAGCAAGACAAAGAGAACCTACGGCTAGTGTAAAACGCAGGCAGGCAGGTTAATAAAACGTGGGTTAAACCATGCGGGTCAAAACTAGCGACCATGGGCATTACATGGTGCATTGTGGAAACCACTGCTTTTTCAAATGGTTTCAAAAATATGTCTTGTCGAACGAAAATGTCCCAAGAATACGTTTTTTCTAGAGGTTTCTAATCGTCATAAAGTACCGAAGGAAGTATCGACGATCTTTTTGATTTGGAAGTTTTGAATGTGATTTCTACAATGCTTTTAGCCCTTTTAACAAAAATAAATCAATTTTATATCCAGAGCTTTAAAAATCTAAGAAAATTATAAGAATTGGTAGCAAAAATGGCCTAAAATATGCAATATGCATCCAATGCTGAGCTTGGTAGCCAGTTTCTTAAATCTTTACAGAATTATAGAAATCCCTTTCAAAACTCCCCAAATCAAAAGGATCATCGATACTTCCTTCGATATTTTATGACGATTAGAGACCTTTAGAAGAAACGCATTCTTTGGAAATTTTCATGCGATAACAGGCCATCACACATGTCTTTTGAAACCATTTGAAAAAGCAGTGGTTTACGCAATGCGCTACGTAATTCTGTAGTCAGGGGCTATCGTACTTGCAACATCAGTAGGCTGTAAGCCTAAAGCCAGTATGCCCATGGCCGCTAGTTTCGACCCGCACGATTTAACCCGCGTTTTATTAACCTGCATGCCTGCGTTTTACACTAGCCGGAGAACCTAGGCCTACTTTGGGTACCAAAGCCTAAAATAAAATGCTATAAAATTTCATTAAAAAATAATAAAGAAGAGAGAAGAAGAACGAGCCTTGTTTTTTTCTTCTCTCTTCTTTCTTTTTTTTCTCTTTTTATTTAATTTAATTTCATCTTATTTCAGGCTCTGGTACCCAGTGTAACCTAGGCCAGAAACGACTTTCAGACAATAAGAAAGTCTACTTTGGCGCCACGAAGGAGCATTGTTAGCAATGCCATGTGTCTTTAACCTATGATCTACAATCATTCACAAAATATATTGAGACCAACAAATGAAATCCCAACATTTTAGTACTCGCTTGTCTCTACTGCAGACAAATCATCTTTTCTTGCCCCTGTAACATCCCCTCCCCCTCAGTCAATGTTGTGATTTTAAGCAATGTTTCCAACATAAATTTACATCCAAATCACCCAAAACAACATTGACTTAGGAGAAGGGGATGCAGTCTCACAATTTTTGTGAAGGATTGTAGACACTGCTTGCACACTGATCTGATTGGCTAATTTCAAATAAATGCACTTGTTTATGTCCTCATTTAATCTTTTTATTTCGCAAAGCAGTTCAGTTCAGTTTATTTTCTTCATTTTAAGATACAATATTGACAATGAATGAAAATTACAACTAGATTTAACTAAATGCAAGATATGATACAAATTAACTAAATCCAATTGACATAGAAATTGACAAATAGTAGATTAAGGCAAGCAAAAAGTGGATACAGCGTTGTATGTTTAGAATTTTTGAAACAAAGATTTGTTAGTAGTTTCTCTTCAGAAATTTGGCAGATCAGTCCACCCGATAGTCTTATTAATCGATCGATCGACCAATGATTTTGTTGATTTTGTTGATTGATTTATTGATTTATTGATTTATTGATTATTGATTGGTGTTAAACGCGGAATCAAAACGAGATTGTGGCTGCACACGAGGCTCTATGGCCTAGCCATGTTTGCTTCAACTTCAAGTCGAAGCATGATAAACAAAGGAGAAGATCATGGTAGACGAGCGG
The DNA here is from genome assembly GCA_004194415.1 of Aurelia aurita. Classification (NCBI taxonomy): domain Eukaryota; kingdom Metazoa; phylum Cnidaria; class Scyphozoa; order Semaeostomeae; family Ulmaridae; genus Aurelia; species Aurelia aurita. The sequence goes on along the minus strand of REGM01000080.1, from coordinate 65,495 downwards.
TTTTCATACAATGCACGGCAAAAAGCGAAAAATAGAGACATACAAGATATTTTAGAGATGCATTTGAAGAATAGATCAATTGATTCGTGCCTTGAAATGGAAGAACAAGTAGGAAGTGAACTACAAACGCAGCAAGAGCCTACGAAAGAGGGACAGGGTTCGCAACAAGAAGAACAGGGTAGCAAGAGTCTTGAAGGAAATCTCATTACTTACGCCGCATTACAGAATGAATTAGACGCATATGATGAACAATATTTAAGTTTGAAGACCTTTCTTACAGCGTGCAACGGTACATATCGCGCGGAATTGCTGCAAATTTTGTTTCCAATATTTTCAGTTTTTGTTACAGAACAGCTCGACATGGAGCAGGTGTCCACTGCGCANATGAAAATTACAACTAGATTTAACTAAATGCAAGATATGATACAAATTAACTAAATCCAATTGACATAGAAATTGACAAATAGTAGATTAAGGCAAGCAAAAAGTGGATACAGCGTTGTATGTTTAGAATTTTTGAAACGAAGATTTGTTAGTAGTTTCCCTTCAGAAATTTGGCAGATCAGCCCACCCGACAGTCTTATTAATCGATCGATCGACCAATGATTTTGTTGATTTTGTTGATTGATTTATTGATTTATTGACTATTGATTGGTGTCAGTGATTGGTGTTAATCGCGGAATCAAAACGAGATTGTGGCTGCACACGAGGCTCTATGGCCTAGCCATGTTTGCTTCAAGTCGAAGCATGATAAACAAAGGAGAAGATCATGGTAGACGAGCGGTTTTCATACAATGCACGGCAAAAAGCGAAAAATAGAGACATACAAGATATTTTAGAGATGCATTTGAAGAATAGATCAATTGATTCGTGCCTTGAAATGGAAGAACAAGTAGGAAGTGAACTACAAACGCAGCAAGGGCCTACGAAAGAGGGACAGGGTTCGCAACAAGAAGAACAGGGTAGCAAGAGTCTTGAAGGAAATCTCATTACTTACGCCGCATTACAGAATGAATTAGACGCATATGATGAACAATATTTAAGTTTGAAGACCTTTCTTACAGCGTGCAACGGTACATATCGCGCGGAATTGCTGCAAATTTTGTTTCCAATATTTTCAGTTTTTGTTACAGAACAGCTCGACATGGAGCAGGTGTCCACTGCGCAGACTTTCTTCCAGAAATACTACAGTGATCACGAAGAGAAGTATAAGAAAGAACTAGAAGATTTGTTACAACTGATAAAATTCAACGAATTTGACAGTATTTTTAAAGCAAGGTTATTTGACTTTAAAAGTAAGAAATTCAGTGTTACTTTGAGCAGTAAGATATTTGGGTATTTGATGCAGCATTTGAGAAATAACAATCATTCGCTTTTGCTGCAGACAATAAACAAAAATTTAGATATCAAAACTTTAGATGAATCAAAGCTGGAAGGAGGCACAGACTGGCTGTCTGGCGAGCCAACGGAATTAGGTGATGCAGTGTCTGAAGATGAGGATGTCAAACTTCTGAATGAAAGTATAAAAAAAGTTGAAGCTGCTAGCAAAACAAAGCCATCTATTACATTGTATTCATTTGTCAATGCTTATCAAGGGTGAGATCTTTTTATGAATCAAATATGATTTATATGCAGCAAATGTGCAAATACCATAAAGTGAAATTACATTTATTATGAAACTGAGTTCTGTTAAGAGCCCTCAACTTTTGATTTACGTATTTTTTAATGGCACTGGGCTGTTAAAATTGTCCATACTCCTTCTCTTATTAACCCCTATTGTAAAATACAGTACAGTTCGTTTGTAACTTAACATCCATGAAGTCTTACGAATTCTTGAGAATTTTCAATTACTCGTAAGAACTTTTGGAAACAAAATAGATTCTATTCCAATATTGAACTGTAGAAAGTACAGAACTTTTGACGCTTAGCTTCCCAAAATTTGGAAGAACTCATAAGAGTTCGCAAGTTGTTTTATGCATTCCCAAGAATTCTTAAGAAAGAAAAGTTGTGAAGAACTGTACTGTAGGTCCGCTTTGGATGTTTTCATGCAATGTCCAGGCTTCTTAGCAGCCTTCAGGAACACCCCTCCCCCTTAAGAGCCCAATGCTGCTAAAAATATGAAAATCAAAAATTGAAGGCTGCTATCATCAAAATATCTTCATTGAATTGTTTGAAGAATACTGATGCAAAGAAAACAAAGAGAACAGTGCCATGATGCATTGAAAAGTTGTGTATTGATGTTAATAGTTGTTCCCTGATTTTTTGGTCTAGACTACAGTTTCACATAAATCAGAGTGTTTTTGAAGGTTATCTTTCATGAAAGTTGAAATAAGTCAAATTTGGAGTAGTATATATTTATTTGCCCACTTTGGCATACAGTATTTTGTCTTAATTTGACTGAATGGAAATTTAAGAGCGAATTACTTATAGAGTTTAATTTCATATTTGTCAGGCTTTCTGCTGTAAAGTTTTCACCAAATGGTAATGTGATATGTGCTGGTTTTGAAGATTCATCAGTAAGACTTTGGAGTTTGAATGTGAAAAAGCTTGGCCAAACAACCACAAAAGCAGGGACATCAAAACCAGGTATAGTACACTTTCAAATATTGCTGTATAATTCTCAACTGATTTTCCTATGAAAAAAATGAGTGAAGAAATATGCGAAAAAAATAAAACAAATTAGCAGAACGTCTGCAATGAAAGCAAGCTTAGCTAGCCAAGAAACAAGACATTTGATGCAATTTATTAATACTACTGAATTTGATTGGAGTCAAGTGTTATAAAATATAAAATTGTTATAAAAAGTTATAAATATGCATTGCTATAAAATATTAAGAAATCAAACCAAGCATAATTTCATACAGCTTCTTGTAGAGGTCCTATCTCAAATAGGTAGTGGTGCACACAACATGAAATAGAATATGGCCTTGAAACCAAGTATACTGGGTGACCCAATAAAAAGTGGAACTTTTTGAAAAATCACTAACATTTGATTATGTCACAGGCCTTACTGGGAATGGCGTGCGATCGATCTCCCATGCCTTGGATGCCTCCTCTTCCCAAGAAATGCAATTGATCGCACGNTTACCAAGTTCAGAAAAGTGTCCTGCCAAAATTTTAGCCTCAAGGTATCTTAAAAAGTTGTGGTTTTTGTGTGTGGGTTTTTACTGCAGCTGACGTTCGTTAGTTCGTTGTAAAATACTACTTGACATATTTGCTTGTGGCGAGACGTAACCTATAATTTTTTGTTGACGATTTTTCATTGGTTAGATGTGAAAGGCCAAGAAAACTAATACTTTTTCTTTGTGAGTGCAATGGAATCGGTGGATAGAACCAAGATAGAACTTTAAAGAACTGAATTTCGGCATTTTTGATATTTGTATTTAAGATATTTTGTAAGATTTGTAATATTTCTTCATTGTTATGTCATATCTGAGTTTTTCCTGTACGAAATCTGCTACACTCAAGTTTTTGCTGGGTAGTGCTGTCAACCCCTTGATTATGATCAGAAAGACGGTGTGGCAACGTGTACCACCATCAATAATTTTTGGCAACTCCCCCCCCCCCTCCCCCACAGTGTGCCCAGGGTGGGGAAAAATTGATTTTCGAGTTTTTTATTTTAAACCTACAAAGGACATTTTTCAGTTGCATATATCTTATACTAAGCGATGCAAAAAACCAGGCCTCTAAATATCCATCCATTCCGCAGATACAGCACTTCAAAGTTGCAAGTCAAATAAACTTTTATTAAACAATTTTTTTGAGCAGTTTTTTGTCCAAAAAAGTATACATCAAATCTTTTTATCACTAGTTCGCTTCCCCTAAAGCTACAACAATTGCAATAGGCTTATTCGTGAGCTTTCCAACTGACTTCTATCAAATTTGTTAATGGCTCAGATATTATTTCAAAATTGTGAGCAAACTTATGACTCAGAAAAATCGTCTGATTATTCGCACTCTCTGTAAAGCCTTGTTACATTTTCTATATTTCAAGAAGTGCGGATCGTTGTGGAGATATGCGGTTGCGTTCTTGTTATTGTATGCACTACTTCAAAGGGTTAGAAAATGCAACTTTCGGTTAAGGCGGGTTGAGGAGAAAAGGGTGGGGAATGTTTTAGGCGTGTGCTTCAGGGCAATCACAAAATGTGTGTCCTCTCATATGTTTCTTTTCACCTTGCATCTACCAATAGCAAAATATTTATTTCGATGCAATGCTTCTTTTCGTCAACAAACTACCAATCTTAGATCATCCCAAATTTCAATTAGAAAAGGGGGGTTGATGAACAGGGGGTCAAAGGGGGGCTTAGTGACGGTTTTAAAGTACGATGTTTTCTTAACCCTATCTGACCTGGACGAGATATGGCAACCAAATTTGGTACAAAGGTAGCTCATTATATAAACAATAGAAATTTGAAAGAATAATTCAATTAGTGATGTTGTTGTTGTTGCTGGAGCACGATTATCATTGTGATGTCATATGACGTGAAATAAATATGTCATATAAATGAAAGTGTGTTAAAAGTTCATGAAACTTGACTTTTCATAACAAAATGAAATGTATAGATCAAAAACATATATAAAATCATAATTTAGACTTAATTGGACCAATTAAACAAGATTAAGAGAGATACAAAGTATGTTTTTCACAGAGTGTGGCATGAATACTTGGTTACCATGGAGACCAGGCTAAGAATAGAATGCTCAAATTGTTATAATTTTATTGCTCTATGATACAAAGTTAAACTTACTAAATTTCAGAGTCCTTCTGTATACATGGAAACACGTGCAAACAAAAGTATACTAGGGGAGGCGGAATCCCCCCCCCCCCAGGTCAGATAGGGTTAATAAAAAATGATAGGAGATTATCACCACATTATGAACTTTTTTTTATTCATGTAAAAATTTACAATACATGTTACATCCTACTATATTTTCTAATTACTATACAACTATACAACACTAGAACGATACCATGGGGACCAAAAAGACATGACTGCCCTATGGCCATAACATGAAACAAAAAACAATACGAGAACAACATGCGAAGATACGACGAGACAACAAAACATAACAAACAAGACACAAACTATAAGTTAAGCTGCAAGTTAAGGTAGCTGGCAACCAAATAATTGCAAATTTAACTAGAGTCAATATTTAGACCCAAATATCATGGTTCGCAAAATTGATTATTTAGTGCTTTAGTTGCAAGTTTTCTCAAACTATGTAATTACAAAGAAAAAAGAAACACTAAACAAATGGAGGGTTGGGATATGGGGGGTATTCGTAGGGAAATGGTTAAATTAATTAAGGCTTTTTGTTTCCAAAATAAACTTATTGTTAAGTTCAATAAGTTCCAAAGGCAAGTTTTCAGCTCCGTATAACAGAAGCTGCAAAATATTGTTGCCCAGAGCTTCGGAATATCCATACGTTTGAAGCACATCGTTAGCACCAGCGAGAAGATTACGTCTATGCTCTCTGAAAGAATTGCAAAGCAGCAAAAAGTGTTCCGTATCTTCTATGCCATCATTAATTGGACACATTTGGTTGATTGTATCTTTAAAATTGTGTTTAAATTTGTGAAAATTGAGATTGCTCAGCCCAACCCTCAATTGAGTTAAATACGCGATCCCTTTTGGATTGTGAATACCATACCCTGAGTTAGCAGGGGGCCTGATTTGCGAAAATAATTTCTTTTTAAGGACACTAACAGTGGGGGATGCCCTTATCACAGGATCAGGATCAAGTTTGTTCCACTCAGATAAACAGTCGGGATAAAAACTAGATTTGAATTTTTCCGTTTTTGCCCTCTTTTGCCCCACTACTGGCTGGCTTCGAAAAATATAGTTTGTTTCATGCAGCGGTGGAATGAGGTCTCGTGTGTAATCAGGAGTTAAGTTGTTGATAAATTTATAAAAAAGGAGTGGACGTCTACTCCATCTTCTCAAGCTTAACGATTCCCATCCAAGCTCATTGTACAGCCTTTCCCGAGATGTTCCTTTCCAGGTTCCTGTCACTGCTAGTGCAGCAGAATATTGTACTAATTCGAGTTTTCCCATAAGATAACTTTCGGAGACATCCTCTTTTTGAGGCACATGATAAATTACATCACCGTAATCTAAGTGGGGTTTTACGCATAGTTTATACAATTCGTTCAAGGTGTTTCTAGAGAGCTATTTAGGCAGAAACTTCAACATTCCAATCGCTTTTATCGACTTAGTTATCGCCGTATGTATATGAGCAGAGAACGAAAGCTTGGAGTCTAGTATTATACCTAAATGTTTTATGTTTATGTTCGTCCACTGTCGTTACGGATAAGTCATTAAACAGGAGAACAGGATGGTCAATTTTGACAATTTTCGTTGAAAAGATTATCCTCCACTTGTGTGCCCATAATTTAATGAAATCTAGGTCATGGTTCATGTCACTTGCAGCTGAATTTGAATCCTTAACGATGTGAAGTGTCAGCTGCAAATAGTTTTAAACTGCACTTCAAATTATGCGTCAAATCATTGATATATATCAAGAAAAAGAGGGGGCCTAAGATCGAACCTTGTGGAACCCCAGCAGAGATATTTCCCCAGCCAGACGACTGGCCATTCAAAACAGTCCTTTGCTTCCTATTTGACAAGAAACTTTGAAGAAGTAACAGTAGGTTTCCCGATATACCACATCTTCTGAGCTTATAAATAAGACCCTTATGCCATGCCCTGGCAAATGCTTTAGAAATATCAAGATAGATAGAGCGAACTTCTAGAGTGGGGTTGCAATCAAAGGCTTCGAAGACAGAATGAGTTATGGAAAGTAGTTGATTTATTGTTGAGTCACCTGGACGAAAGCCTCATTGGTTGGGATTTAATAAATTTTCTTTGATCAAGTACGAATACAAGGAATCATATATGAGTTTCTCCAGAATTTTGCTGAAGATTGGATGGAGAGAATAGGACGATAATTTTCCTTCAAATTTTTTTCATTTTTCTTATGCTTATGGACATGTACGACATTCGCTCGTTTCCAGGTTTCAGGGAAGATCCCTTGACGCAGACAGTTTTCAAAAATTAGTCTTTGTGGTATAATCAATGAAACATCGCACATTTTTATCATTCTTACTGAAATTTCATCCCAACCGGGTGCTTTGTTCGAATTTAGATTGTGAATGATTCTTAATATCTTCTCGTCGGACTCGTAGATGGCAAACTTAGTAAGTTGGGACGTGGTTACAGGTAAATCACAGGGAATTTCACTGCCAGTGCCTATCGTTGTGCATTGAAGAATAAAATAATAATTGAATATTTGAGCTTCAGCCTTCGAAGCAAAATTTAGCACAAAGATATCATTTTCCAAAAGAGGGGGTATTTCGGGAATCTTATCCTTGTTGAGAATCTTATTGACTAGCGACCAATACGTTTTGGTACCCGTCGAAGGATCTGATAATGTACGACCAACTCCCGGCGGGGGGTACACGACTTGTGGATGTACCGGGTTCTGCCGCCCGGTTTTCAGAAAGCTACCCTCTTCTAATTGCCAAAATTTGCCTTCGTACCCAATTTTATGATGAATTTTGGCGGAAAACTACCGACTTTTAACGATTTTTTGCCGATTTCAGCCAAACCGACCCATGTCTGAGGCAAATCTGCCAAAAAATCACCCTTGTTTAGAAAATTTTCGGCCCAAAGACCCACCCATATGGGCGGCACATCGCCCACATCGTCTCCTCTTTAGTTGCAAAATGGTGCATATTTTATGATTAACAGATCGAGCGGTGTGACCTACTTCTCCACACACTGAACAACAAGAACGTAGTCGCTTTGCTTTGGAACAATGCGAGGATTTGACACAATGAGCATACGCCGGAATATGTCATGCATATTGTTTTTGATTGATATTTGCCTTGCCCTTGCGCATGGCCCGCTTTGAAACGACCTAACATGCTTGTTCCAGCATTCCAATGAATTTTTCTCCTGCATGCTTTGCAGCTAAAACTCTATTTTCAAATTTACAAATTGCATTAAAAGAGAGGTGTAAAAAGTATTGTAAGTAATTTCTTGTAGTAAACAAATAACAACTCGATTTCTTTATCGTAAACAACTCAATTATTCGTAGTAAACAACTCAATTTCATACGATCAGTCTACAAGTTTTCTTTGCCTTGTGATTCATATTGAAACAATCTAGTCTTCAAACATTTTATGTAATAAAGAATATAGTTTTGGAAAATAGAGAAATCTAGTGCAGAAAGATGGAAATCAAATAATGACATATCCCCATATATATTCAGGTCTGGGATATTCAGTCCCAGACCTTGTAAATCATTGTGATTTCACTCAAGCTCGTTGCTTTTACCAATGTTGATTCCTGATGCCTAAATATGGAAATTGGCCCCAGGCCTCCCATATTTCGGAAAATCGTAAAACATCTTTAGTTCCATGTTCTCCTTTAGAAAACCTTTCCAACGTACCCTCAACCACATTTTTATCAGTTTCCTTTCTCGAGTTATGAATTTATTCTCGAAATTGAAGATCTGGGCACACTGTGCCTCCCAATTTTTGTGCAAATAATCATGCAAATAATCATCACAAAAAATAATAAAGACATTTATTGTATGACAGAAAGTTGCTGGTCTGGGCCAGGCCAGAAAAATCTGCTGTGTTCTAGGACATGACAAGATTTGTAACAATGAGTACTACTGGGTACTACTGTATTTTGAAAAATAATAACATAAATAAATAAATTCTTAATCATAGTTCAACCCAACGAATCGTTATCTTATAATTGTCCATTTTCTTTGAGAAGCTAAAGCAAAATACCTGTACCTACATCTTTTAAGTTTTAAGCCCCTTGTGGGCCTTTCCAATATAAAAACAAATCGATCTGTCCTACAAACCTACAAAAAGGAGAACTAAAACGCAAAAGTGTTTATTTAATAAGTCTTAACTTTGAAGTATTTCAGAGGCAGTCGGAACTGCTTGAACCAGAGTTATCATCATCTAAAGATGCATACAAAGCTTTGTTACGTCTCACAAAGAATGTTGGTTTCGGCTTTGATTCATCTGAAAGATCATCACTCGACAGCTTCCTTTTCAAATCTGATTCAGCGTGTGATTCAACTTCAGATGATTTTGTTGCAAAACTAGAACTGCTTTGTTCACTTGTGTCGTCATCCGAATCATCAAGAGAAATTTCACTTGGGTCACCAGAAAATTTTGGAATGTCATGGAAGTCATCACTACTGCTAGAGTCAATGTCAGACGATGTATCCTTTTGTGCTGCCACTTTGACTGGTTGGCTGTATTTTTCAGTTTTCCTCACGATGGAAATCTTACATGGATTTTCGATTCCAAGTTTCTCACACAGCTCAACAGTCTGGTTGTTAATTTTGCCAGCCTTAGATTTGGTTATTTGACTCATTTGAAAATTTAATGGGATTGTTAAATCGTTATCAAATTTATCATTGATTTCTTGCAGTTGTTCTTCAGTGGCTTCATATTTGATAAGTTCATCTTTGTCTCTCGGAATCCAAGTAGGACGTGATGTTGGGTTGTAAATGGGGTATGTTGATTTAGTTACAGATAGCCATTCTGCATCATAATTCAACTTCTTTTCACCTTTTGCAGGCCCTAAATCAAGCACTTGGAGAAAATCTCGATGTGGCAAACACTTGTCAAGTGCTAGAAACTTTGTGACTTTATCTTCAGAGGAATCATCGCCTTTTTCGTGCTCAACGAGTGCTGGAAATTTTACATGCAAATGTGCTGCAAACCAATAAGAGGGTTTTAGCCATTTCAGTAACTCCTCACCAGCTGGACTCCCAAGGGAGTTATCTTCTACTTCTTTCCTAAAGAAAGATTTTAACTTCAAAAGTTTCTCCACATTCCCATGGTTGTAAATCTTCTGTGGCCAATCATGGCTAATAAAAACATCAACATGCTCTTTTAATGATTTCAGTTTGAAAACCTCATAACTTCTAGTATGATAAATTGTTCTTTTTGTGCTTTCGTTGAACTGAGGCATCTCAAAATGACCCTTGTAGTAATCGTGATCTTTGTATATCCCAGAAATACCACCTATTCTTAAACCACCAAACTGAACAACCCCAGCATACCCCAAATAATAAATATTAGGGGCCACCCAGCCACCAAATGGTAGCTCCCACAAATGATTTGATGCTTCATGATTTCCACCAACAAAGATGGTTAAAACTGGTGCAGTTTTTGTCCCCTTGTAGTATTCATGAAAAACACCCATGCTCCTGTATTTTGGTGGCACTGCCATAGACTCAAGGTCAACTTTGTCTCTCACAGCTTGAAAGTCACCGCAGCAAATCAGCAAGTCAACTTTCTTTCCTTTTTGATTCTGAATATACATCACACTCTCGTAGATCTTTTCTAGCTCTCCATGGCAGCATCCTTGCACTGCAATGTGAATATTTTCTGTTTCTTTATTAGCACTGCTATCAGCCATTGTGGTTTTTTGTATGCAGTTTGGATTACTTTCAACTATGGTCAGGCCAGTCAGGCTGATCATATGAGTAGCACAAATTAGAGTAGTCCTTGACTTCTTGTTACCAAACGTGTCCCTTTTACTGTATGCTTGTTTTTGTTGTTTTAGGCCTTGTCTGCATCCATGCAAGTTGCAAGTACAGGAAGCAGTTGACTTCAAGTAGACCTTCACATTCAAATCTTTGCAGTTCTGGCGGAGTAAAAGAGCAAGCCCGCAGTTTACTTAAATTACCAAAGATAACGTGCTCTTAGGATGCTTTACCTTCGATAAATTGCTTTTAATTTGACTCTTGCGTCTTCCCTTTGGGCCAAATTTTTTCGAGGAACCACCTGCGTTGTAGCCTCGTTATGGATTCGAATCGTCAGAATGTTTTTTTCAATGCCCCTTGAGAGCTTGAGAGTGTTCNAAAATGGTAGAAGATAGAAGATTAGATTGGAATAGTTGACATTTCTGCATAACAACAGAAAATTATGGTAGATCTCGAATACACGAATTCTTTTTAAGAAACTCTTTGTAAGAAACTCAACTCTCGGATCGCTAAAAAATAAAATCCAGAATCGCCAGTACTGGGAAAAAATTATTCAAGCAACTATTTACTTTAATCAATGAGATCCTCACCATATGCTTACTTTATTTTCACTTGTTTCCTGTATCATATTACTCGAAAGGTACTTGAGCAATGTCTAAAAATTGGAAAGACTTTAAAAAACTTCGTTTTGAAATGTTCACGATCGCACAGGAAACAAACATGAGAAACTCTGAGCACGCAAAATCCGATAATTTTAAGAAACTTTCAGTACTGGTTCAAGCTATGAGTTTCTTATAAAAAGAATATGTGTATTGATGATCTACCAGATTGAGTCACTCGTTCCAAACTTCTGATCTGGCAAAGTAAAAATGTCTATTGTTGAACTGTATTTGATGAGAAGGCTAAGGGGAGGGGCGCTAAATCATTTTCGTTTTCAGGTACCTATTTGTATATTGTGCAGGTTCCAAATATAGGCAGCCTCTGTAGGGCCTGTATGGTTCTAAATATCTAAAAATATAAGCAGGCCTAAGATTTCATGCTTGCATTTGCTTTCCCTGAAAAAAATTGCAGAGAAACATAACAAAGCTACTAAAAAATCATCTCCTAAGCAAAGAAAAGAAAAACATTGCGTCTGTTGCATCTGGACGCTAATTTTTTCAGTCTACACTTCTCTGCCACTCATACTCCATACTCGCTTCGAGACAGCCATGTTGTTTGTTGGTCTGTCTTGGTCCGTGTTTTGGCAGGTTTGATGGTCAACTAACTGAAAGAGAGGCGAACCATGCCGTTTCGTATTTTAGTAATCGTTCCGCATTTTAGTAATTTCGCATTTTAGCAAAACGTTTTGCATTTTAGTAATTTTGTTCCGTATTTTAGTATTCTGCTGTTCTGTTCCGCCGTTTTTTCCGTTTCGCGTTTCGTTTCGCGTTCCGTGCTTTAGTAGGAGCCTCGAAATTGGCTTCTTCAGTTCGAGTAGACCTTCACATTCAAATCTTCGCAGTTATGGCAAAGTGAAAGCGCCAGCCCACGGTTTGCTTACATTACCAAAGATAACGTGCTCTTGGAATGCTTTACTTTCGATAAATTGCTTTTAATCTGACCTTTTGCGTCTTCCCTTCCTTAGGCCAATTTTTCGATCAACCACGTGCGTTGTAGCCTCGTTATGAATTGCATCGTCCCATGTTTGTAAATGTTTGTATGTTTGTTTTGTTTGTTTTTGTTTGTTTTTGTGTGTTTCTGCCTGCGTAAGATTGTTCACAACATACCTTTCCTTTCCGGTACCAAAAAGAACATCCCTACCCATTTATTTATCTTGTATGGGTTGTTTATTGCGCAAATGAATAAATATTGTAGAAAATACTGAAAACCAATTTTCCGCGATGGCTTGTCTCTAAAAACTTTGCTACTCGTTGGGATGTTTCTGTGAAGGCTGATTTCCAGTCAGTGGGATTTTCCGAGCGGGCGGAATTTTACACAATCAAAAGTCATTCAACCTTAAATTTCCATTCAATTGCAAAGCGACATTTTCTGTCGTATTAGGGACAGTGCAAAATTTATTTTATAACATGGCCGGTGCAAAACCCAACAGGGCAACTACGTTTTTTGAGCTTCAAAGTCGATATTTTGTTGACAAAGACTTGTAAGAACAAAAACGGATTTTGTAATGTCGTTAGCAAATTCATCTGTCGTACTGTGTAACATCTAATGCCCACGAATACGGGGCAGATGTATTTTTTAAGGAAATTGTGACGGGGCAGTTAGTTTTTTTTGCAGTAATTTTATACGGGGTAAGCAGATTTTCTTGCAAGAATTTTTCTTCTCCACCGGCCATGTAATATAATAAATTTTGCACTGTCCCCATGGCCGGTGCAAAACGTAACGGGGCAACTACTTTTTTCGAGCTTATGCGGAACGGGTCAATACTTTTTATTGGGCAAATAAGTACGGGGCAGTACCTTTTTTATGAGCTCAAGGTGCAGTTTGGATATAAAATTGTTCATTTTGAAGACGAAATTGTAAATCATGTAAGGCGAGAAGTGCTTGAAGAGATGTGTATAAAATGATGTAGAATTTCCATGTCAATTGTCTGCAAGAGTCCACCAGTCACATCTTATCGTCTTCAAAGTCAATATTTTGTTGACAAGGCTCATATGAACAAGAATTGATTTTGTAATGGTCATTATAGCAAATTCATCTGTCGTACTATATAACATCTAATGCTCACGAATACGGGGCAGATACATTTTTTAAGGAAAGGGTGACGGGGCAGTTGGTTTTTTTTGCAATAATTTTATACGGGGTAAGCAGATTTTTTTGCAAGAATTTTTCTTCTCCACCGGCAATGTAATATAATAAATTTTGCACTGTCCCTAAGGTTTGGATGTTTTGCAAAACTCAAAACTTGGTCTGCAGGGTTTAAAACGTCCAATTCTAAACCGAACAAGCAAGGCAAGAGGCTTTGGCTCTTCGTCAAAATTGGAATTTTTTAAACAAACCAATTTTCACCGAAATGCCAAGGTTGTGAGCTTCCCTTTTTCGCCAAAATCGGCTTCTTTTTCAAATATTCAATTTTCACAAAAAACGCCAAAAGTCAGCCTTTTCAAATGTCTAATTTCCACGGAAGAAATAATCAAATAAAGCCACAGGCTTGTACACTGAGAAAATTAGCTTTTTTGAAACATCGCTTTCGATCGCTTTTTTCACTAAAAGTAAGGCTTAGGTATTGTGCCAAAAATTGACAACTTCTTCAACATCAAAGTTAGGCCAAAGCAAGGCTACTATTGGATTGGAGTTTTCATCAAAATTTGCATCTTCTCGACATATCCCACCCAAAAAGAAAGTCTTCCTCTTTTCGTTAAAATTAGCTTCTCTTTTAATTATCCAATTTTTACCAAAAAAGAAAGGCTATGGGCTTGCCTATTTCACTAAAATTAGAAACTTTTCCAGATATCCAATTTTCACCCAAAATAAAGACTGTATCCTTGAATTTTTTAAAGTATCCAATGTTCATCGAAAAGGAAAGGCTTCCTATCTTGCAAAAAATTATTTTCTTTTTCAAACATCAAATTTTCACCCTTAATTCTAGCCTTGAATTATTTTGCCAATTTTTGCATCGTTTTCAAATGTCTAATTTTCACCAAAAAGAAAGGCTATAGCCTGTACATTTTCCAACAAACTTAGAATCTGTTGCAAATAACTTATTTTCATCAAAAAGAAAGGCTACTGGCTTCCCTCTTTTCGCAAAAATTAGCTTCTTTTTCAAACATAAAATTTTCACCAAAGACTAAGGCTATAGCCTTGCTTTTTTCGCGAAAATTGTTATCTTTTCACATATCTAATTTTTACCAAAAAGAAAGGCAATATGCTTGCCGTTTTCGACTAAACTGGCATCTGCTCCAACTATCCAATTTTCAACAAAAAAGAAAGGCTATTCTGTTGCATTTTGAGCAAAAGTATCTTCTTTTTCAGATCCCTAATTTTTTTATGAAGAACCAAGATTCAATTTTTTGCCAAAATTTACCGATTTTGAAATATCAGATTCTCTGGAAAAAATCAAGGCTTGCATTATACGCCAAAGGTTCTTTTTTTAACGATCCAAATTCATAATGCAGTATTGAAAATTAGGTTGAGTTTCCTTTTGCTGACTGATTAAAGGGGCCTTTGCAACCAGCATACCTTGCACGTGTCATCTCTTTGTTGTCGTCCATTTTCGTGGACCATGAAAATGGCGACAACAAAGAGACCACAAAAGGAGGTATTCACGAAGCATGCCGGTTGCAAAGGCCCCTTTAAACAACTAAAGACTGTTTTGGCGTAGCAGATGGCAGAAGAAATTGAGAAAGACCAGAACAGTTTTAAATACAAAGTTTGTACATCCCTAAGAGATCGTAAATTACACAAACAGTAAGCAGAATACACTTACACACTAACCCACACAATTATAAGTAAAATATACCATTCAAGAGATGAGGACATACATGCAAAGTGTACAATTACGGGGCAAGAGGAGTGCCACAAGTTACTATTCCAATGGGCCTTTTCGATGTTCAGAAAAAGTGTGTATAACTAACAAATCCTCCTACTAAACAATGGATATTCGAATACAAAAGCTCCAAAATTTTCAGGAGATTTACTCAGTCGAACAATTTCTCTGAACGTAGAAAAGGCCTTGAAAGTAAAATAACGAGCTAAGCTACCTCTTAGCAAAGCCGATTTTCTTAAAGTTGCATAACTTCGTCTAGAATGCGATAGTTTCAGGCGAATTTTCCAAAATTTGCCCAATATTTTCTAATACGCGATTCAGCTTTGTGGCACTCCTCTTTTCCCTTAGAGATTGTCGCTGAAAACTGAGCTATAACACTAGTCTGCAGTGAAAATAATTTTCTAATTACAAAAAAAGTTTTTGAAATATCGTAGTGACAAGCAATATATTGGACATACAATGTAACAAGATGTGTGCCAGGGATCGAAAGTTATGAACAATTTGCTGACCACTGAAAGGCTAGACATATGTTGCTCCAGGCGAGCGTAAATTATTGTCTGCTTTTTACCATTATGGCACTGTATATGAGAACAGAGCTGAATTTGGGATAATCCAAAGTTAACATTAATGAAAACTGAAATGAAAGTGAATTGAGTTTAAGGTCTTTTAGAATAATGGCTTTTCATCGATTAAGAACCGCACTGCAGCGTACCAACAAATCCAAACAATCTGTTGTGTTCCTGTCCAATTCAAAGCCAAGCTTTGCCTATCCTTCGTAGTGTTTTTAATGAAATCTAAGAAACAAAATACAAAAATATTAAATAACTATAGGAGCTACTGTTATAGTGTCTGATACAGACGACCATTTTTCTCATTTTAAATATGAGATATTAATAATGCCAATCTGATCAATAATAGACGATAACGCTAAAGATAGTGGCAGGGAGCTTGCTACTTGCTACCAAGATGCATTGCGTTCTTTAATCGAATTCCTATAGAATCGCTTTAGATTCTTAATTAGAACGCAATGCATCTTGGTAAAACGCTCCCTGCCGCCATATTTAGGGTTATCGTCTATTCGTTTCTCACGTTCTCCTAAGGTGTTAAACACTTTCCCTGTTTTCGCCTTCCTAAATAATGCACTCTTTCAAGCCTAAAAACAAGGTTGGTCTTGCTTCTCTCCTATAACTTTCCATCCTTCATATGCTAAAATGCTAAAGGGATCAAAACATATAGGCAGATATTTTGATAACTAAACATTTTAAATAATAAAGTAAACTTTGTTGGACAGTTCGACTTGTGAGCAACATCAGTAAGATTATTTTCACAAAAATGTTGGGCCTTCCTAACCTAGTTTACAAGGGGGGTAAACTAAAGTCTGTCTCAAATTAGATATCACGTGAAAAAGTCCGCGAATAAAAACAATTGAAGTGTTTTCATGGGTAATTTTGCGTTATCGCAAATCTCACGTGACATCTAATTGGAGACAGACTTTAGCTATTTCAATGGCGTCTGCTTTGACGGGAATCTTCTGCATAATACTTTACCATGATAAAGCAAAACGAAAGTCGTATTTAAAAGCAACTTTTTGAAAAACTAAAAAGACCTTCTTGTGGTAAAAACTAAAAAGTTGTACTCAAAAGCGCCGATAAAAATCAAAATATTAAAAATGCAGAAAGAAATGCAATTTACCTGTACAAAGAGAGAAACAATTCTCCAGTTAGTAAGCGTTAAAAGAATCTTTATACACTTTTAGTCCATCTCCTAGTGAGCCATCGGGAGTGACTGCCATTTCCAATAATGATGCAGCATCGGAGCCTCCATTCACCATACAATGTACGACTACCTTTGGACGGGCTGTTGGGTTACCGGGTACATATCCTTCCCTAAAAGGCAGATAATACTCAATGTTAAATGTTTGTTAATGCTCTCTTTACTTCAGAGGCCAGGAAACCACGCTAAAGATGGTGGCAACAAGAGCCCACCAAACTCTCATAGCCTTTGCACAGATGTAGATTGTAAAGCTACCATGTATTCTTCATATGTTTCCCTTCTTCTTCTTCCCAACAACCGACTTGAAAAATTCTAACGCCAGTGGATGACCAAGGCTTGGACTCGATTTTGACAAATTTTATACATTTTCAGCATTTTACAAAACATCATTTTGCTCTCAAATGAAGAATTTCCTAGAAGTTGTTTTGATCGGCTTTGGATGAAAGATAGTCGTGAGTAATTCAATTTAATTCACCTCTTATTCAATTTTTAGAATGCTAAAAAAAATGATTTTCTTGGCTCTGAGTATTGCTTTCTTTGCAAGGAAATTGTTAAAACATAAATTTTCTCTCCAATCAATGGTAGGCACCAAAAAGAGCGTTGTGTTTCAGAATCTGTATCAGACTGAACAGCACATCATTCGATTCATTCGACTTAGATTAGTTAACTTTGTATATCTTGTATATATTGTTAGCTATGTGAATATCGAAATAAAATAAACAAACAACAACAACAACAGCACGTTCTTGGCTGTTTTTGGGAAAATCGAAGAAAGTGATTTTGGGCTAGTTAGTGATTTCTCAGAAAAATAAAGCATCAAGAATTATGAGAAAATCTCAAAAATTAAGTTGAAGCCTCGAGAAGACGAGGAATTTAAAATTTTACAAATCGGTTGGATAGTTTTTGCAGTGCCATTTTTCAAACAGGTGATGCGTTATTTATGATAAAATGATATGATCAAATTGTCTTGGGCAGGAAACATAGGGAGAATGGAAAATGATAGATGGGCGAGAAAAAGTACTGAGTGTACACCCGGAATAAAATGAAGTAAAGGGAGACCAGCAAGAAGATGGCGGGATGATATTAAGAAGGTGCCAAGTGTGGCCTGGATGTCAAAAACTAAGGACAGAAGGAAATGGATGTTGGAGAGGCCATTGGCTAGCCTGCGTCGCAGACAGCAGTGGCCTGAACGGCTAATGGTGATGATGATGATGCTTTTTTTGCTCATCCGGTTGATGCTTGTTGTTAGTAATGGCTCGAGTGAATACAGCAATGTTTCGTTTTAAAGACTAGGTGATGCATTACCTGAAATAAACATTTGAAACTTGAGTCATTGGTCCAACGACGGTTTGAATCTGTAGGGAAAAGATCAGAATTAGTTTATCTAATGCAAACAACAAAAAAGAATACAACAGAATCTAAGAATACCTTCACACGATGCCGGTACAACTTGAATACGGCGAAGAACTGGACATTTTCCGGCGCTTCCAGAACGAGGCTGATTGATTTTTAGGCCTAGATACAGATACAGTTTTGTGGCGTCAACTGCTAGCCTCTCGTTGTTGGGTAGATTGCAAGGAGTTTGTTGCCGTCAAATTTTCTACCGTTTTCAAATTTTGACGGTGTCTTTTTTTCTATTCAATTAAAATTTTACAATAACAAACTACTTAAGACACTACTGATGAACTTTACGACACTACAAGGACGATACCACAGGGAGCAAAAGACAATGCCTACCCCATGACCATTACATAAAGGACATGAAAATATACAACTACAAAAAGCTACGTGTAAACGATTAAATACTTATGAATAAGAGCCTGTTTCACATTGGCGGTCAGGCAAGCATAGGCGATGATGCGGAACAACAGAAACCCCGGCCGAGAGAACAACAACGACAGCAGCTGCCGCCACTGCTCCCCTCCAGAGTCCCCCCGCTCAAGACACTGCGCCCATGCTATTTGACGGTATCATGTGAACGCTAGCTAAAATTCTTGCACAGTCACATTTTTTGCCTTTCCAATTTGTGCCAGTAGTTTGTGAGCGTAATATAAAACTCGAAAAGGNACGTGTAAGTCAAACGTTGAGCATCAAGGTCAGCAAGTTCTGTCTCAAGATCCTGTCGAAATACTTCCTCTCGAAAGTTTCTATAGTCTCTGTAGTTAACAACGTTTGGCTTTTGCTTGTCAAAGGAAGCTTTCAGAACTGTAACGACCATTTTGTGAAAATCTGATAATCCAGTTTCAACAGCCGTTGTTTTCTGAAAGTTCCGCCCTCTATTTGCCAATATCAAATCAATGCACCTAGGGTTACTGGACTTAAAACACGTAGGCTCTCTAACGAGGTTCTTAAGGTCGAAAAGATTCATAAAATCAGATTTTCAAGCCCCCCCCCACAATAAAAACTACTCCTACAAATTATAAAATAAGGCTTATTTACAGCACTTAAAATTTAAGCAGCGTCACAAAATGTAAACAAACGAAGAGGAATCAAAGTAAATGAACACACGCAAAATTCCTGTTTGGAAGCAGGTATTTCCCAGCGACGCTTCGGTCCCTCAATGTAAACAAACAACCTCCATGTAAACAAACAACCTCAATGTAAACAAAAATGTAAACAAACAAAATGGCATCAAACAAAACAAACAAACAAACAAACAAAAAATTCCTGCTTGGAAGCAGGTATTTTGCAGCAAAAGTCCCTGCCTAATCATTTCGGTTCCCTCCCTTCTCTTCTCCAATTCAGTCTATATCTTAGCAATTGTTGAAAATAGTAAATGTTTAAAAGCGTAAGTATAAAATCTGCGGTTGTTTTAATCTATTAAAATGTGACTTTATCATTCAAAATTGCGCAACAGTTATATTTCGGGCAGAAAACTTTTAAAGGTCTCGATTTCAGACTATTTCGTCTAAAATATGACGCAGCTACTTTACGTAAAGGGTGATTTAAAGCTAGAGATACATACCTGGGTATGGTGCAAAGACCAGAGGTTGACTTGCAGGCATCTGGCCAGGCTGGCATGGGTTCATACAAGAAGGTGCCGGCATGCAGCATGGTGCGGGAGGAGGGGGAGGGGGTGCGCATGGGTTCATACATGATGGTCCGGGTGCACAGCACTGTGGATTTGGGAATGGGTATGGATAAGGGAACGGAAAAGGTGCTCCTGAAAGACAAAATACCCGATATTGAAATCTGTTCTTCCTTAAAGACCCATAGCTAACCATGATCCTTTGCGCGGTGAATGAAAAGCAAAACAAACAGAATCTAGACCAGATACGACTTTCTTATCACACGAACGTCGATTTTGAGGCCGCAAAAGATCATGGCTAGCTATAGGTTCTTTGCAAGAAGTGTCAAAATGCAATTGATATTAAAATGTATGTTACTAAGATGGCTTGCAGAGGTAAAACCACACAACAGTAGAAAGAATTACAAGATAACTATTGGTTACAATATCAAACATGTGCAGACAATTATATCGAAAAATCCTTTCGAATCCATTTTGTGAAATTTTTCAAGAACATTTGAAAACAAAGGTTAACATCCATAAAGATTAAGTTGATGCACAAGGCTTATGAAGACGTTGGAATATTTCAAGTCACTTGACAGCTTTTTGGGTTACAATTTTCAAACAGTGGCAACAAGTTTTGACTCACTTATCACGACTGCATATGCAGCCAAGAAATTGAAGAGATAAAATGCCAAAAAGATTAAAATCCGTCTCAAACTTGATGTCACGTGAGATCTGCGATAAAATGAAATTGCTCATACGAAACTTCCCAATTCCTGAATTCGTGAACTTTATCATTTGACAACGATTAAAATCCATCTCAAACTTGATGTCACGTGAGATCTGCGATAAAATGAAATTGCTCATACGAAACTTCCCAATTCCTGAATTCGTGAACTTTATCATTTGACAACGATTTTTGAGACATTTTAATTCGAACGTCGATAAAACAATGGGATGGACCAAACTGCAAATGTAATGCTTGTCAACATTCATCCGAGTTTTAGAAAATTATTTAGATTATGAAATAGTAAAAAATATTTATTTATGTATTATTTTTCGTTAATATCGATTTAGATTAGTTTACTTATACTTTGTATGAAGTAAGCCAGATTAAAAGATCAATATAAAATAAGATGACACACACAAGAACGTCATGTTAAAATTCGATAAATCTACAAACCTTTTACTGCCGCTAAAATAAGGGCGGACAGTAATGTCCTGAGCCAGACCATATTTATTTCTGAAATAAGAAAAACACGATACATTAATAAAATTGAATGTGTGTTAGTTAGGAGAGCTGCAGTATGACTGATGATCTTTCTGTAAGGGCAAGAGATCATTGCTGAGGTTAGATGAACAGTACTTTCATCTATGCAGAGACCAACAGCGCAAAACAACGGAAAAAATCCCAAAGTAAGTTGTTGCCTAGTTGATTAGCTCTCAATCGCTTGCAGTTGAGCTGACCGTTAAGTTGTCGAATGCGAAAGTAACGAGAAAAGGTGATGTACCAGAAACGCGCTGTGTCAGCGGCCACTCTCTAAGGCGCTAATCAATCTTGTACGAAATAAAGTATTGCGAATTGCGAATAACAAATTTACTATGCAGGAAATAGATGGCTGGTTATGTGACGTTCTTACACACGTGAATTAAGACGCTTTTCAAATATTATAAACTCTTTTGAAGATGATTGGATCAGTGGTTATTTGAAACACTTTTTCACAAAGTGCTGGACTTTCGTCGCCATTGCGATTTGATGGGGTAAAACTGATGAAATCTATAATATATATAGGTTCAGCCATTGCATGGTTTGGTGTGGAACTGCCAGTCCCCTTCGTTTCTTCTGACTGTTTGTATGTTGTATTTTTTGTTTCTTTTTTGTTCTGAAGTTCGATTTGTAGAGTTGTAAGTACCGTTCTTGGTGGAGACCTTGTGTCTTCCTACGTCAAGCACAGTACAGTATTTATGTATTTATATTAGTTAGTTTTAATTTATTATGAATAGAAAAATACTTTTTCGAATGTTTTTTCCTCTGATTTAGTGTTTATTATTATTATTATCAAATTATTTACAGTTGGTACAATATATAGTAATAAAACTAATTCAAACCAACTACTTACATACAAAGAAAAAATTCCAAAAAGTTCATTTCTGATCCTCATTATCAACTATTTTCTTAACTGCAGATCTTGCATGTGCAATTTTGCCCATTCCATTCTTTGGTCATCCTTTTAAATATTGCTGCTGAGTTTGCATTTTTCATAGTATCAGGTAAAGTGTTTCAAAGTAGAGCTCCTTTGAACACAAGTGAATTATTTCCGAATGTGCTTGCATTTCTTTTTTGGTAATTGCAAGAGATTCTTAGTTCGTAGCTCATATTTCACGTCCTTTCTTTCGAAGAATGTCCACATGAATAAAGAATTTTCTTGTGGAAGGGACTTAAAGATTTGAAGCATCAATTCTTGCAGGTTTTTTGTGTGGACTTTTCGTTCATTTGTTCTTTCAAGAAGTACTTCAAATGGCATATTGAAGTCATTATGCAAAATTCTTAATGCTCTTTTCTGAACACGGTCTACCTGATTATTGGATGTCTTCCCATGGTACATCCAGATCAAGGGGCAATAATTGAAATTAGACATAACAAATGTGTTATAGAGGAGTGTTATAGTTTTTATTTATCGTTACGAAGCAGATACCAACAAACAATTCTGCTGATTAATTTTAAGTTTCTTTAGCAGATAACGTGAACGAATAATATTAATACAGCAATTGTGATTGCTTTCCAAAATTTTCAACAGAAATCGAAGAAAATGTCCTCTACATAACATCAGCTCAGTTTCTTTATAAAAATGCAAGTAACTTTGACTCTAACGTCTCCAAACTGAGATCTGGAATGTGTAGGTCTTTTTCGGTCGTTTCGCATTGCTCTTAAGCTGAAGTTATTATTTGCGGTCTGGAAATTCTTTATCTCATATCTTTGCTTATCGCGAGAAAGATATCAGAATATTGCAACTTTGCAACATCGAACAAATATCTTCAGCAGAGCAATTCTTTATAGAAAAGCAGAACATGTTTAAAAAAGAAAAACATATGCAAAAACGTAGACAAAATCTCAGAAATAAAATCCGATATCTCTTTTTGTTGCAACACCTCTTTCGTATGCTACGTACCTCAATTAGCGAGGAACAAGCTTTGAAAATACTGCGAGCTGTAATCTACATCCAGGGTAGCAGTCTGATAATATCATATAGGCTTATCAATCATCTAGGCAGGCAACCAAAGGTGGCCTGTGATCTTCGAAATACCTCTATTTCGATAAAACTGAATTGCTTTGCCTTTTCGAATAAGAGAACTTAAGTTACACAGAAATATTTCAACTGCAGATGAACGGTACGGCTGCAGTGTTGTGCTGTTTGGAACCATTGTGCTGTTTGGAACCATTGGCCTAGGCATACAAAAATGCGTCTAAACATAATCCTAGTACAAAAATCAAGAAGCCAGTTGTGCTAGTAGAATAAGATATCAAAATAATGCAACATAAAAAGCATTCTACTGCAATTCTTACCTTTATTTTTTCGTAGTTTATCTCCTTTTTTGCAGCGAAATGTAAAATTTCCCCTGTCGAAAATCACTTGTCACGGTTCAAATATTCCGTAAAAACTTTCGACCGGTTCCTCTATTGGAGCGTTGGAAGCAAAACATCGCATCATTTTCTTTATTTGATCCCGGGTGCTTGTTTAGACCAGTGAATAACCAATCAGAACGCGCCTTGCTCACTGAGCAGCCAATCACAGCGCAGGCTGGTCATTGGTAGCCAATAAGATCAAGAGATAATCAATATGTTGAATCATTGGCTCTTGCATAATTTATGAGAATCGTATTCAGGACTGTTGACCCCAAAGAAACAGATCCCTCGCTAGTTAATTGGGAAAGAGAGGCAACTTAATTTTTTGTAATTCGTTTCGACAAGCTCTCAGAAAATATTTTATTTAGAGTTTAAGCAAATGTCTACGATAAATGATCCAGAACGTTGGATAAGGTCTAGAGATGATATTATTTTCGCGTCCAGTTTCTGGCAATCTGCAAACTAGACTTCCATCACAAGTTTCTCAAGTTTTCATGCTTGAACGCGCCGGATTGATCATCAATGACCACTTCGCAGTTCGATGCTGCGAGTCTTTTCGCGCTTCAGGAGCACAACACAGAGCTGCATTGGATAAGATGCATAGAAAGAGCGGCACAAAAGTCTTCTCACTTAATAAAGTGTGCAGTTTCTCATCTCTACAGACCATGGCCGCTTTTAGGATAACGCACTAGAAAGTTTCTCAGAATTATGACATTTCATTCGTTACCAATTTCCAAATAATGGGCATTTGCTGGTCATGTGATTGAATTTATTACTATAAAACATTTAACACCTCACAACCAAATAATTCTCAAGTAAAGTTAGTAGGTCTCTGCCTTCTGCCTTGCTTAGTTTTTGTTTTATTGCTGGCAGTCTGAGTGAGGGGGAGGGGGGGGGGGGGACTTCCCTCCTCATATTATAAAACTGAGATTCATCTTTAGTGGTCATGGCAACTGTTTTTATTTTACTTTAATACGAAATTTTAAGAATTTTAAGGTCCACATTGAGTTTGCTAAATTTCTGAAACCTTGGTTTTTGCCTTCAGCAGGACGCATAAAGAGATTCAAAATTTGTGATGTTGCAAATCAATGTCATATTTACATCAAATGCATGAAACTACAAACTGAACAAGTTATTTAAACAATATTAACAGCGAGATATCATATTTCTTGACTATGCTTATTTTAGCTAAACTATCCTTTAAAATTCACAACAGTGTTTTCCCATCTATCCGTATATAGGACGAGATTTTTCCTGCATTGCTTTTAAGACTGTTTGTTTTTTACTTCAGGGTCTTTTGTTCTTTTTGTTCTATTGTTCTTTCTCGACTATTGAACATAACACTACTCATACACGCATTGTCCCCACTTTTTACGCAAACGTTTTATGGCATACATCGCTCATTGATAGTTCATAGATAAATATGGATTAATCATCATTTCTTCACGAAAACATTGTTCCCCCGTGCCACGAACATAAACGATGCTTGAATTGATTTACAAGAGCTCTTACCTTTCGCCAATAGTTTACACTTGTCTGTAGCTTAATGATGACAAACCTATCGAGTTCTTGGCTCTATATTGTCACCGCTTGGTTAGCTGTTCTTCATCAGACACCAATTATTCTTCAAATATCTCAATCTCTGTCAGTGTAAGACGAGCAACATGATGCCATTACTGATAGAGAGTTGACTGTGACATTACTTTTTCCTTGTTAACTCTGAATCACATGTGACTGTAATGATCTTTCTTGATTGGTCAATGAATTGGCAGCTATCAATAACTCTTGACAACTATCGAAAAAAGTCATTTATGTAATTTGATTCACGATAGAAATTTGTACAAAAACGTGAGTGAGGAGAAGCAGCAAATGTTTAAGTGATCGACCCGATATAAAAGATGAGATCTCATTGGTCTATAAATAGCCTATTGTATTTGATAATATTGGCGAGTGCACCAAAGAAAACCAAAGAAAGAATGACGTGCTTAGGTTTTTACTTGTCCTATTTGTAGACAACGCCATTTAGCTGTGGTCACTCACTTAAAATGTTAGATCTGTGTACAAACAAGCAAAACCTGGACATGACTTTCTAAGTCATCGAATTAAAGAGAATGAGTTCTAAGAATCAGATACACAGAAGAAATGACTTTGCAGACATTAGGGTCTTGGTACTAAAACGTTGGCAATAGATCACAACTACCATTGATTTGAATGATATTCAAGCTCCCCAGGGTGACTTTATAAATGCGAAACGTTGCCAAGGTGCTTCTAGCCTAAAACTCCTTATTGAATTGAACCATTTTCCAAATAACATCACATCATGTTATTAAAATACAGTATCATAGTCCAACAGCGGCCAGGCAAATGTGGTAATATTGTCAACCAAAATATCAAATATCCTGAATGTTGTTCACTGAATTGGTCTCTGTGTTGGACTACAGATTAACAAAATGCGTTGCCAAGATTTCTATGAAGCTTGATGCTTGAATGTGAGCTGTTTCATAAGACAGCGGCCTTGCAACCATTTCAATTGGCTCATCCGTTAAGGTATAAATAAGTCAAAATAGAAATGTAGCATTAGGAATTTCCCGATCAAAGAAGCTGCAACTCTTCGATATATTATCTTGAAAACAAATATGATTCCAAACAAGAATTCTTTACCTGTCTTGTTCAGCTATTTGAGAAGTCAGCTTTTCTACCATTTGATTGAGATTTGTCGCCATCTTCTCAATCTGAAACGTAGGTAACAGTTTAAAATCATAGCACTCAGAGGTTTAAGATTAAAACAAATATTTAGGCAAGGAAATGTCATTTAGGATAACTTATTTGTTCATTCATTCATTCATTCATCCATCCATTCATTCATTCATTCATTTATTTTTTATTTATGTATTTATTTATTTCAATAGCCCATTTCCTAACAGAGTGTCCAGCATATGAGGAACTTACAGTCATGGCCAAAAGTTTAAGACCACATTTTCGTCGATAAAATTTGTTGACGCAAGGAGCTGCAATACTACTGCTATGACGTTTGAGTTGTCTTTGAGTTGTTGTTTCAGGTTAACTTTCCATGTAGATTCCGAATTTCGATGTTGTTTTTTTTTAAATTTGCACTATTTTGCTATGACGTCACAATTAAATCTATAGAAATTATCGGAAATTGCAGGTGTCCTGTCGATAAGGGGGTTGACCCTAAAAAATGTGTTACTCACCTGGATTTGACATCAATCCATGCAGAATTCATTTCTTTGATTTGTTTACAAAATATCAAAACTCCGCGAAAGGGACGGCTTCAGAGAAACAGTCACATGCTTTCAGTCCACAACTATGGCCATAAGTCAACTGCAATTTCCGATAATTTCTATAGATTTCATTGTGATGTCATAGCAAAATGGTGCCAAATTACAAAAAAACAACATTGAAATTCGGAATCTACATGGAAAGTTGATATGAAACAACGCAAAGACAAGTCAAACGCCATAGCAGTAGCATTAAAGCTCCTTGCGTCAACAAATGTTATCGATGAAAATGTGGTCTTAAACTTTTGGCCACGACTGTAGAACGCCTCTCCTAAGATTGGCCAACGTAGAGTCACTCCCTTCTAATTTGCAACTTATTCAACTTATGAGGAGTAAGCGTGAGCCAGTGATATATGCCTTATCAAAATTTCTACAAGAAGCATCAAAAATACGAAATGAAAATGGTACTTAAAGGCCTTGCTACCCCACACATTACTGTTTCTGTTTGTTTCCTTCATTTCATGTTAGTTAGTTACTGCTTGTTATTTAATTATTGTTCTTATTGTATTGCTGCCATACCTCATATGGAGGTAGTGCATTTGCATTTGAAATAAATAAAATAACACCGACGATGAAAGCCATCTCTTTCAAGGGCGCAACTGAAAAGACAGTAATTTGCAAACTTTTCGCCAAGTCAAGATCTAAAACAGAAACACAAATGAATTGCGTATATAAAAACTTCATTTCAGTTCCCATAAACTCGAAAAAAATTCTTTTAAATTTGCTTTCGCAATTTCAAGTTCGACCATTCATTTACATGGGAATTTAAAAGTTTTAAAATGGAAAGAATTTCTTAAATTTCAAGTGAGACCCACCTTAGAAAGGTTGATTTTCTGCCTTAACACTGGCCTATTATCATCCTGTGATTTTTTTAATTAAGTAACTATATTTACGGAAGAAAGTCCATGTTTGGGTTAGTTTAGGGTTTTTTTAAATAGGTTTTCCACAAAACAGTATTCAAAAGTTGTACCTGAATTCAAACTTACGTCATGTTCCTTCGTGCCAGTGTAACATGAGATCTCCGCAAGTAGCATTTGGCTCTCTTTCAAAGCAGATATCAGTCTTCCTGTGAGGAGGAGAGTTGAATGCTATCAGTTTTATCTAAGTTCATTTATCCTTTAAATATATCTTACATTTTAGTCACATGCAATGCATTAGGGGCAGAATTAGTAACAATAACTTATGTTGCTTTCAGTTGATTTTCAAGTAAAAAGCGTTTTGATAGCATACCAAAGAATTGTGCGGTCGATTAACGCGTATATCATTAAAAAATGCAGGATAAAATCCGCTTAAACTTGAATACTTGAAGCTAAAAGACGACTTTACTACCAGATTTAATGTTTTGCGAGCATTGAACAAAAGAAACTCTGGCTTAGAGAGCAATGGCAAGAACAAAAGAAAACGCAAATTGCGGTCGTTTTTTGATAGTTTTTACCTTTCTTTGCAAAAACATAAATATACGGAGGGGAATTGACGATTTCCGAAAACTTTTTCCACAAGCTTGTTTCTAATAGTTGCGCGCAAAAACGTATGAAATAAAATATATTACCTTCATCTGGAATGATAACATCCTCCACTGGCATATAATGTCTAGTGCTATCCAATGCTTCGCCCATAGTGAGGTAGTTGTTATGGAGTTTATCTAATGATTCGTCTATTGGTCTTAGGCCTGCATCCTGTAAAAATCATAGTTAATAACATTGTGAATGAAAACGTTTGGTGAATATCTGGCTCACGGGAAGGGGGTTCTTGCGCAGTAAAGGTATTTAGGGATGTGCCGCATTTTAGGGTATACCTTTTCGAGGTTCTAGTAGATCCAAAGGTATAACCTTTGAGAATTTTGATCCAGGCAAGGGCACACGTCTTGGAGATTTTGGTTTAGGGAAAGCAAATTTTGGTAATTTTGGCAAAGAAAAAGTCCAATTTTGGTGATTTTGACTGAGAAAATGCTTAATGTTGGTACTTTTGAGCTAGGAATTAGCCTGGCCATGGAGATTATGTTTGCAAAGACTGCTCTAGCCAACGGTACCATTTTGAAAACGCTGGCGGCCCACCCTTACCCAAAATTTGGAATAGAAACCACTCCCCGTGATCTGGCTATGTCCCTAAAACAGGTATAAACTTCAGAATGACCCAAAAAGTCATTTCAAAAAGAGGTCATCTTGCTTACCTGAACTTTTAATAATTGGTCTAATGCCATTGTATGTTTCTTGGCTTCAACAGCTTGCTCTAACTGCCGTACCTCTGCTTTCAGTCTTTGATTTTCTTGCCAGACGTTGAATATCTGGTTCTACGAGAAATGTACAAAAGATTTACAAGGGATATTCTGGATGAAATTTTGAATGCAAATTATGACGCGACAACGGCTGGCTTGTTTGCCAATTTGTATTTTTACGAGAAGCCACGTGATTTCGTTGATTAATACCCAGACACATTTAAACCAGCTTTATCTACACCAGGTTAAATTTCAACCAATCAAATGCATTCGATTTGTTGGATTGACCAACTAGAACGCAACATTCAATAACCTGGTTTAGTTTAAGCTGGTTTAACTTGCAACTGTAAATGGGGTATAAGCGAAGGATAGATTTTTGAAGGATAGCTAATAAAAATTGCTTCTTTCTACACACCTTAGCCTCTTTCTCTTGTTTTGCAAACGTGTCTTTGGCCTGTATGAAGGAAAACGTTAATTGTCAAATATCTTCAACAGTCTTATGAAACCATGATTAAACCAACTTTAAATCATTGTATCTCTCTTATGTCTTAGGTAAATAATATCTAAAAATTCTGGTTCAGCTATTTTCTGCATAGTATGCTGTTGAAAACCACTATTCAGTGCATTTAGCCTTTAGAATAATTCCTAATCATTTGTATCTGGGATTAATTAAGCCATTAAGCTCAGCGGCGGAGCCAGCACTTGAGAAGTGAGGGGGTCTGGGGCGCAGCCCTAGGAAAATTTTGTGTGACCACACCCTTCAAACTCTTGGAAAACGTAGGCAACGCCCTTTTACCTAAATTTATATTAGATTTTTGGTAAGAATATTTATTAGATCGTTTCACTACATGACAGAAACACTTGATCTGGCATACCCCTCCTGAGAAATCAATTTATTGCCTTTTTGTGCTAATCTCGAGGACCATCTTTTGGAAAAGTGAGGGGGTCCAGACTCCTCATTTCCCACCGTGGCTCCGCCACTGATTAAGCTTAAATTTTGAAATTTGGAATCAGAACGTAGTACACAGTTAGAAACGTTTGCTCTGATTGGCTACTTCAAACAAACACCCTCTAAGCACAAGAAACCCAGCACGTCTTTTAACCTGCTAGAGAATAAGTACTATACAACATAAAGATACTGAATTCTGAAACTTTCAGACCAACGAAATAGCATGCTTGGTACTAGTAGC
The DNA here is from genome assembly GCA_004194415.1 of Aurelia aurita. Taxonomy (NCBI): domain Eukaryota; kingdom Metazoa; phylum Cnidaria; class Scyphozoa; order Semaeostomeae; family Ulmaridae; genus Aurelia; species Aurelia aurita. The sequence continues at coordinate 35,376 of REGM01000080.1, read as the reverse complement.
TAGATATTTGGTGAACAAACGGTGCTGCAAATGGTATGAGCATAGCTACCCTCAAGGTACAAGGAGTGAAATGCATATTTTTAGATGTGAATAATTTGCTGGTGCGCATGGAGTTGACGAGAGCCTTGTGGCAGACTGGAAGCAAGCAAACTGGGCAAGTAATCGTCTATTAAAATAGTCCATTTCTGATGTATATCGGTAAATTCTTGTTGTGAACTTTTCTTAATCATAGAACTTAAATAAAACATGGAAACTGAGGCATTAAACTGCACCTTTGCATTTAAATACATTGCTTGAAGCATCCTGCAATATTCCATTTCCAGCTGTTTCTCTGAGATGGGTTCAGCGTGCTCCTAAAGGATGATAAAATCATATAAAAAACGATTTCCTGTACATGTACTTTACGTTACGACTGTCAGAGCAACCATAACTGATAGTGTCCAAAATTGCAAATATATAAGAGACTTTTTCTGGTTACTGCAGGTAGAATCGATTTTAAATAATTTTTCAACAAGCTAAATTATCCAACCTACTGGGTAAGTAATAAACTACCTCATGACCCAATAAGAAGTGAGAATTTTTGAAAAATCGTCAAAATTTTATTATACTACCGATCATGAAAATTTCTTGATGTGCATTTGTGTAAAGGACCAAATTAATTTTAGACATATTGCAAGGTCTTGAAATGGTTTTGAATTTGTGGGAATTTGTGCGTTTAAAAGCTCCCTGGTTTTGAAGCATACTCCAAAATCACAAGACACGATTATCGAAGTGAATTTTCATGCCTCAACCACTTAAATTGGTTTCCTATGTCCCTGATGAAGCACTTATGTCGTAGAGGACTCAAACTTTCACAAAAAATTGCAAATTATAGCTTTCGGGGTCAAAATGCCATGTTGTGTTGTAACATATTATTACTTAAAATATAATTTTTCATGCCACAAATTTGCCATTTCTTGCCTGGAAGAACACAATGACGATCACTTATCAAATTTATGGTCTTTGACACAAATAAGCAAAAAGAAAATTTGAAGATCGGCAACATAATCAAAATTTCGTGATTTTTCAAAGGGTGTAAATTTTTCTCACTCACCCAGCGGAGGTCTTCGATGCCAGCTCGAGGCATGAATAATGAACGGTCTCTAACGCTCAAGCTTACTTCAGGTAGGTAATCAAAAGCAGTTAACATATGCAACATAGGGCTCAAATCTTTAAAAAGGTGGGTGTAAAATTCTATAACATTTTTCTTTGAATTGAATGGCTTGAAAGAAACTTAGGGTACTTTACTGTAAATCTGTCGTGGACATTTTTTGATATCTTCATTATTTTCAAAATGGTAGCATTTATTATATTTGAGGCTGACGTCATCAAATTTCTAAATCCTAAACCATAAGAGCGACAGATTTCTGCTTGACAAAATATTGTAGGCGTTCCTAAACTATGATTTTCTTGAATATTGTATCATTTTTCCTCCATTGATTTAGGATTTATGATGATCTTAATTTTTTCAAAATTTACCATGAATTTTTTCAACAAAAACAAAAAATCCGCCAATTTGAAAATAATGAAGATATCAAAAATTTCCATGACAGATTTACAGCAAAGTACCCTAAGTTCCTTTCAAGCCATTCAATTCAAAGAAAAATGTAACCGAATTCTACACCCACCTTTTTAAAGATTTGAAAGATTTGATCCCTATGCTAACATGTGCAAGGATATTTTGCAGCGGAGGATAGTGCAGTATGATAAAAACTTGTTACCGTGGTCGATGAAGCCTTGTGGCATTGTGAAAAAGGGAGGAACTAAGAAAGATTTATATTCTAATTTCTTATATTCCGAAGTCTGGCGTAGATTTTGAAAATTTGTTCTTTGCAATAGGTCAAAGGCACACACGGATGGGTCACGTGATTAAATGTCAACATATTTTCCCGTTCGTTTTTGCTTAAGTTCGTAATCGGCCTAGCCATGCAGCCAAAGCTGCGAGTAGTGCAGAAAATTGTCGAGGATTGCCTTACCTACCTTGAAGACACTAGGTATGTGGCTCAGTTGGATGGTAGAAGATTTGAATAAAGTTTCTATGAAGACTAGCGGTTTCTTGTCTCTGTTGCGTCTTGTTCACTGCCATCTTGATCACCGCTTCGAAAACAGCTTTTTGCTTCCTTTTCTTGTACCTAATTAAATTGAATTACCACGCAATTTGGATTTTGCATGTGACCGACCCGTGTGTGCCTTTAATGGGTTAAGAACAATCTAAGTTTTAAAAACGACGAATCTGACACCCAGTAGAATCCCATAATTAGATCTTACAACATCTGAGATCACGCACTAGGCATCGCATGTTTAGATATAAGCACAATTGCTCCTCTTACTTGCATTCCCGGAACAATTCCAGAATCAGCACCAGATACTTTTGCTGCAATAAAGAAATAAAAATGTGAAAGAAAGTTGCATATCACGAAGAGCTTCGGAGATACGTGTGCGATTAAGCAAACTTCAAGGACAGAGTTAATCAAGTGCAGTTTAAAAACCTTCAACGTTATCCCCACTTTAACACTCCAGTCTTCAGAGAACGGTCAGTTGGCAGGCATGTGGTGGGCTAAGACCAAAATCTTTATTACCCAGTAATCAATCTTTTGGGTGGTACGATTAAATCTCACTAAGTCTTTGAAAGCACGGGCAGCCAAGCTAATATCTATGCCGACGATACCAGTGTAACGATCGCGTCGGATGATGTTGAGAAACTGGTCTTCGAGGCACAACAGGAATTGCTCAACCTCTCTGAGTGGATGAGAATAAATAAGTTAAGTCCTAACCCCGCAAAGACAGAATACATGGTAATAGGCCACTCTCGTAAAATAAACGCGCTGAATATCTCGAGTACGCTCACGTTAAATGGCTCTGATATCAAGCGTGTCACGAAGACGAAATCGCTAGGTGTAACTGTCGACAAAAATCTAAAGTGGGACGAGCAATACAAAATTGTGAAGGGTAAAATCTGTGGAGGGCTCGCGTCACTAAAGAAATTAAAAAATATAATTCCCCAAACAAAGCTATGTAGTGTCTATTACGCCATTGTCGAAAGCCATCTACGTTACGCTAATGTTATTTGGGGCAGCCTTCCTAAAACAAAACTTGATAACCTCCAACGTCTACAGGACAGGGCTCGGTCAATAATAGAAAGCGCCAGATTCAAGGATAACTGGTCATGTGACTGGCTGAGGGTTGAAAATCTTATTCATTTTGATAGATCGGTCATGACATATAAGATTATGAACAAATCAAGCACTGAAAGCATCTGGGATAAGTTTCAGCAAAGATCCTCGCAGTCAAACTATGCAACAAAGCACTGTAGAGATCTTCTAATTCCTAGACTAAATACGGAACATGCGAAAAAGGGTTATTATTATTCTGCTGTGAAAGTTTGGAACGATATTCCAGTTAATATTAGAGAACTCCCCACTATTAGTCGCTTTAAAAAAGAACTGAAGGAGTACTTGAAGAGCTGACTGAAAACGTCAATTTAAAAACACGACCCCCTGGAAGAACAGCACCTTACGTTATTTAGTTTTTACTTCATATTAACCAATGTATTTATTCTATTTGTATTTATTATATTGTAACTGAAGGGTTGTATCGTGTATAAATTTGGCCGAATTTGCAACGATTTTCAAGCACTTTTAACAGCAAAACAGGGATTCCTACGGGCTATTAGCAAAGACGTGAATGCAAAACCAAGCCACGCAGCACACACGGATATCTAAGGATCTAAGAATGGTTGCAGCAAGGGAATAGGCAAGTTTACTAACAGATACGAGGTTTATCGAAAGAAGATGCACGATTCTAAAGCTCAGGTGCCACGGTGCAATTGATCGCCCGTGCAATGCGATTTTGTTGCATTGCATGCGTGAGAACTTTAATTCATGTCCCATAGAAAACGGGTAAGGGACACGATGCAAATCTGCTCCATACCACGTGATATACGAAAAATGTTGCACAACAAAATTGAAATAAATCAATTTTGCTACAGCAACACAGCAACTTTTCCCGTAAAATCTGCTACATTGCATGAAAACAACGCTATGCCACACGGTGCAATTTTCACTTGCACATGCAATGCAGCATGTTGCATTGCATGCGAGAGACAAAAATTGCACCGTAACCCCTTAGCTTAAATATCTCCCGGAGAACTTGTTCTTTTCTGCTGTAGAACACGAGCAAAAGACGGTTGCATTACCTACGAATAATTTTGAAAATTGAATTGCACATTGCTTAGGTTCTTAGTATAATAGAGAAAAGGATAATTTAAAAAATCTCTTCGACAAACGTGAACACAATGATTGAATCGAAATCTCACCTTTACTCGTTGCAGCTGAATTTCTCACGTTTGAACCCCTGTCCTCTTTCTCCTTCTTTGCTAACCCGCGAATAACATCATGCTGACCAATTGTCACATTTCTCGATAAATCCAAATAGCTACCATCAGCGATCATCCTTGTCTTTTCACTCCAAGCTGCAGGGTTGAATGGCGTCGAAGTCACTTTGGCCTTCTTCGTCTTCGATCCAGCTGCCTTCATTGGTCCCTCCATTATAGAATTCGAAGTAATAGCACTTATGTCGTTGAGAAAGCTGTGGGATGTTGGCTTGCCAGGCTTTTGGATAGATTCAGCAGGCTTTTGAGGCTTTGGTTCCTTGGCAATCAAAAGAACATATAAACAGAATGTATATGCTTACTAAGAAAATCCTTGTATTCGATTAAATCCTACAGGTGTTGTATTTTTTATTGCTATTATTTAATTCAATTCAGTGCCATCAACATTGATTTGGCAAGGCCTTTGCAAGCAGCATACAACGATTCACTTCGTCATGGTTGATGATTCAATCGAAACCTATCTTTGAAGAAACATCTCGTTCTATTTGCCAACTTTCTTACTAGTTTGTTGCTTATAAGTATTCAATTCAATGAGCGATGACTGAAACGTATGTAGTGAATCAAAACAGAACGCTCAGAAATTTGAATCAAACTGAGATTCAGGACAAAACCGAAAGAGCAAGACTGAAACACATTGAAAAGCGCTCGCAAATAAGTTTATCGGTTTATCGAAGTTTTCAAGTCCAAAGTCGGTTGTAAAATGGTTCAGCCTAGACTAGCCTGTCTAAATCTCCAAGCTTTTCTGTGCCAACTTCGACGGATGGAGATCTAGAACAGGGGTCGATATTCTTGACAAATTTGTAATTCTTTCTCTACACTCACAGAAATAGGGTGGTTTCTAGAGTACCGTTTAGGGTACTCCAGCCGTGCGCCTCAAAACCACCTTATTTCTGTGAGTGCAACTTCTCATAGAAGTCTTAAGTGCTAGATCGATTTCGTCAATTTCTTCCCTACATCCTGGTGTCGGGCTATGTGAAGAATATTTATTCCAGATATAATCAGGAATGTTTGCGCGGTGTCAGCTATTTGAGGGGACGTCTCAATTTGAATTTGAAACATTTATCCAAAATCTAAATACGTGGTTTTCAGTACACATCTTACCAGATTCAGAACAACTTCTTAAGATGAGCTATAAAACTTGATGTGTTTTTGTTCTAGATAAAATATATGCCACTCGGTAGTGTCCATAGCAATGAGATTCGTAATAGAAACAAGCAAACCTTGGGGTTCTTGTATCTTGACTGCACAACACGAGCTGCTGAAACGAAATTTCGAATTAGAATGACCATGGGCGGTAGGAGACGTGTGGATTCAATCTCGTCCCCAGAGTGAGTTCGTTGCTCCACCTCTACTCTGGGATACAAGTGGCCGTTCTGCAATTTGATTGGCTATTCGAAAACAATAGATAACACAAACTATTTATCGAAATCTTACTAATTATTCGAATAACAACAATAAAATCTAGTCACTAAGCAACAAACACTACAATGTTGCTTTGTTGTTTGAAATCGAGGTCACATAATGAGCGTTACCCTGCCAACCGCAAATCCATAATGGCTGCTAATCTGTCCATTTTCTGGACAGATTTGTGCAATGTGTACCAGGGTGTTCACTCGGCTTCGTGACTAGCGTATGACGTAAGAACACCCTGGGAACGAGGTTGCTGTGGATTGCTTTTTGAAAATTTTTGATAAAATTAAATTAGCCGCGATGTTTTCTTAGCGGCTTCCTGTTATTTTGTAGCCACTTGACGNAATGCCATAGTGGCTGCTAGTCTGTCCGTTTTCTGGACAGATTTGTGCAATGTGTTCCAGGGTGTTCACTCGGCTTCGTGACTAGCGTATGACGTAAGAACACCCTGGGAACGAGGTTGCTGTGGATTGCTTTTTGAAAATTTTTGATAAAATTAAATTAGCCGCGATGTTTTCTTAGCGGCTTCCTGTTATTTTGTAGCCACTTGACGGTCGACCCAGTGGACGCTAATCTGCCCATCGACTTAATGTTTTGAATTGATGCCTATGCTTACGGCAGGGCAGTAGGAAGCATCTTAACCTTGGGGTCAAGTGGCTACAAAATAACAGGAAGCCGCTCAGAAAACATCGCGGCTAATTTGATCTTAATAACCGCAACCTATGACCACAAAATTTTCCGAAAAGCAATCCACACGTATCCTACCGCCCATGGAATGACCAAGGTAAAGCGTAAATCAAAATTCAATTTTCTAGTTCGATACTAACAGATTTAGATTTCGGGCAAGCACAAAATGAGAGCCAGTTAGACTGAAAGCATATGCAGCTCCTCAAAACTATACAGTATGACCTGATTCGGTGTTTTCGCTCCAAACTTTATTGAATTGAATTTTCCTGTTTGCTGAAACAACGACTCATAACTTTACTGTTCAAAAACCCAGACTAATAGCCCCAGACGGTGATCATTGTCGATGACACGTTTGGATAAAAGCTGTAAACAACTACAGGTTATTCTCCAGCTAAAATAGTCCCAGAGCCATCTTGAAACAAATATTTTGCATTCGCGTGCTGTTTTGCTTTGATGTTCAAACAACATGGAGGAAGGGCGAGAGAGGAAGGGGTTATTATCAATACTATCAAGGATAAATCTGTCTTAAAGTTGAAAGATTTTCAGAGTTTTTTGTCTCAAGAGCCTTTAGGCGTTATTGTTTGTGCCCAAACTTATGCTTGGAAAACGTTTCGCTTCGCATTCTTTGCAACACTTTAAAAATTTACAATATTGGTTGTCCTGTTTTTTCACAGCTTGTGCATGAGTCCTTGTTGAGTAGTGGTGGGTGGTTGTTGTTGTAGTGGCATAGCGAATCAAAGGGCTCTTGTTATAAGCCTACCTTTCTTCTTCTTTTTCGTAGTTTTTTCTTGCTTCCTGTAAACAAAAATATAAATTCAGGTAATAAAAGCAAGAGAACAGATGCAAGCGGTACAAACATTTATGCTGGTTTAAACAAACGAGAACAAATGGATGAGACATATTTGGGCTTGTAATCAAAAATTCCCTCAAAATGATGCATTTGAATGTATGATGGGTGAGTGCAATAGGTGCCTACAGATTGTTTTTTATTTTTTTATTCCATTATAAATTTTACAAGACAAATTACTAATTACGCTACCTACAAACTACTTTACAAACACTACAAGGACGATACCCCAGGGAGCAATAGACTGTGACTACCCCGAGGCCATTACATGGAAAAATGATAAAAACTACCGGGTGAATTCGTTCGTTCGTTACTTTATTTTAAGTAGGCTGGAAAGATTTCTAGCTATATTACAGCTAATTTAGGCCTACTATGCATATATTCAATTTATTTAACGTTGGATTACTGTACAATAATGGAATAGCTAAATTATATAGCTAATTAATTCCAACTTTAAAAACTTTAAAATACAAATATTACAAAAGAGAAAAATGGATAAAATATTTACATGTCATCAAAAGTATAAAGTAACAAGCAGATATCTAAAACTATTTATCATAAAAAGCCCAAATTCGGTATAAAAATGCGGCATAATCTACATGGACAATTTTCTCCATACCAATATTTTATCTTTGTTTTAAACTGACAAAGGGATTCTGAATTCCGTATTGTTGGAGGTAACATTTGCCACAGCTGCGGACCTTTAAATCGGACGCTTTCTGTCCCGTAGCTGACAGATCTCACTCTGGGTTGCGTAAATTCGTTATTATTACGTAAATTGTAGTGAATTGTATTTTCACAAAAGATGTCCTGCATAAATGAAGGGTTTAACCCATTTTTAGTTTTATACATCTCCGTCATAAGTAATTGCAAGTTCTTTGTATGAATAGTAACGGCACAGTCCTTCTCTAATAGCTCACTATAAGTAGATTCGGCATCCTTGTAAGTAATTCTCAGAGCCCTTTCCTGTATTTTGTTAATCTTTTTGTTGAGCTGCCTGCTGTGAAACATCCAGATTAAAGGACAGTACTGAAACTGACTGGTAATAAAAGCCCTCATGAGGGTTCTTAGCTTACTCTGATCCATATATGGGGATATGCGAGCAAGTGCGTATAGTTTATTGCTAGCCTTTTGGCACAATTTAGAAACATGATTATCGAAGGAAAGTTTGCTATCAATTTGAACTCCGAGTAGCTTCTCTTCAGAGCTATTCACAATATCAGCATTTCCAATCCTAACAGTAACAGGATCATCACAACTCTGCCCAAGAACCAAAAGATGGCATTTAGCTGCATTTAATTTCATGAAGTTGTCGGCAAACCATTCTAAAGCTACACTGCAATCATTTTCAAGCCTATGAGTTATATTGTTCAGGTTCTTATCGCAGGTATAGATTGTAGTATCATCTGCATAGTTACATATATCTGAGTTTTGAATAAAGAGTAAAAGATCATTAATGTAGATGTTAAATAATAGAGGCCCTAAGACTGACCCCTGAGGAACACCACGTGTGACGCTTTTCCAAGAACTGAATGACCCATTCACTTTGACTCTTTGTTGTCTATTTGTGAGGTAATCGTTAATTAGTGTTAAGGCTTCGCGAGAGAAACCGTAGGCATGCAATTTTGCAATCAAAAGATCATGTCTGATACAATCAAAAGCCTTGGAGAGATCCATCAATACAGCCCCTGCCTTACCACCTTCATCAAGGCTAATTTTGAATTTTTCTAAGAGCTTTATGAGAGCATGCTGAGCACTGTAACCTTTTCTAAAACCACAGAGAAGTGACGATAAAAAGGGTGTGATATAAGCAATAATCTGTTTATCCATTATTCTCTCAAACGGCTTTGAGACCGTAGGCAGAACGCTAATTGGCCTAAAGTTAGTCCTGGTATTGGTTGGTCCATTCTTTGGAAGAGATGTGACATCCGCGCACTTAAGTTCAGCGGGAAAAGACGAATTTTCTATGCAATCATTAAAGATTTGCGTCAAAGGTTCTACACATACGTCAGAATTAGATTTAAGAATTTTAGGAGGAATATTTTTATGCGTTGTAGCTTTCTTAGGATTTAGATTCCTAACCTCTTTGTCAACAGCCTCAGGGGTAACTTTCTGAAAATGAAAAGAACCAGCATTTGGATAGTGATCTTTAATTTTTAGAATGCTAGGATGATTCGAAAATTTGTGTACTGCCTTATCAACAGGATCTGTTATTCCTGCTGTTTCATTTTCGTAATTAGTGTTTTCATTTATGCCAAGGGAATCCGTCACGGTGACGAAATATTCGTTCATAGTTTCTGCTACCTCCACATCGTCGGAAATGATGGTTTCATCTTCAATCAAAACTATTTTATTCTTAGATTGTAATTTGTCCGAGAAAAAAGGTTTGACAGTTTTCCAGAATTTCTTATTGTCAGTGACAAGTGAGATGTCTAGGTTATTGTAATAATTTCTTTTTTCCCTTCGAAATAACTTAACACAAGAATTTCGTTGTTTGCGAAATTTGTTCCAACTCTCAGCAGTTCGATCTTCGTTATATTTATTACGCAATCTAGTACGTAGCATAATCGCTTTACGCAGAGCACGAGTCATAAATGGTTTATCATTTGCCCGGATACATTTCTTCTTAATTGGAGCATGTTTGTCTAGAACTCTATCAAAGTGGTTTCGAATGAACTGTAATTCAAATCCGAAGGTTCAATTTTTCCTAATTCCTCGCGAAGTTCATTCCTGAAAACAATGTCGTTAAATGTTTTGTAATTTCTATAGTTAATTACAGTTGGTCCTTGCTTGGGGAAAGTAGTTTTAAGGACAGTAACGACCATTTTATGGAAATCTGACAAACCAGTTTCAACCGTAGTAGTTTGTTGAACGCTCCTGAAGTGAGTCAGGACAAAAGCACCGCCCACTCGCAAAGTCGCACCCAAAGGACCACCCAACCGATTTACAAATTTTATAACAATCCTGTCAATGCGTCAATGAAACAAAATTAGGTCCAGACCTTAGTAATTGGCTGACGTTTGAGTTGGCCTAATCGGTTGCGTGGCCCTCGAGCTACGACTCCCCGAACGAGCGACACACCCTCCCGACCCACCCATTACATAAAACTACACGTAATTACCACTATAAAATAAATTAGCGAAACGGGACTTTGCGACAAGATACTTTACGAAACGGACTTGGTGGTCGAGTGAGGTATAGCTAGATTTTAAGTGATATTAATCGAATCGAACCCTAACCCTAACAGATTGTAACATCATAGTAAGCATATTCCATGCGACAATGTGACATTGTGTCTTGCTACCTGAAAAGAACACTGTTGTATGATCGGTTGTTCTTCAAAGAGAAATATTACTCCTGTTTTCGTTTGAACTTAGTTTAGTGTGAGTTTATTTTGGTTTGAGCTTAGTAGTCCCATTAGTTTGTACTCAAACTAAAACAAACTTAATCGCAGAATAATAAACTAATATATTTTGGATGAACCAAATCATACGAATAACTGAATCAACAAATATAAACATTTCGACGGATTTTCTCTTCCAGGAGACCATAAAATATTCAGAAAACCTGATTGGGTCTTTTTGACGAAGTCTGGTTGCTAATGTGATACAAAGTAAAAAATTGAACTGGAAATCCCAATAAAAACCTGATACGTTTAACTTTTTCAAGTATAATCTAAACAATTTTTCTAGAGAATGGGCATTCTTGCAACAGGGTTCTCAAAGTCAGAAAATGTTTCCTTCGTTATGTAAAAAACCTACCGTATAGACACGGATGCAAGGGATACATATACATATCAGTATACATATCAGTATAGATACGGATACATATCCGTTTCTGTTTATTTGAGTCTATTTAGTGAAAATTGGTGACAATCAGCATCAATAATACATAATATAGTATTTTCTAATATTTATCAAGACGGCTCACATATAAGGGCACTGCTCCCACATTCGCGTACAAGAGCATGCCCTTGTATACCAGATGTCCTTATATCAGTATCTATACGGTAAAACACTGAAGAAACAAATATATAAATTTTACATACTGTGTTTCCAGCGGTTGGGAATCTTGTATAGATTCTTGACCTGTGTCATCGCTTATGTCTACAAAGAATAAGATGTAAGAGTAGGTAGTAAGTCTAATTTATTTTTTATATACCTGGTGACCACGAAAGTGTGTGTCCCTATTTGACTGATCGCATAAAAATAACCGATAGGCCTAGGCGGATATCGACGATTTAAAGGTCATTTTCTACTCAAACAAGTTACGAGGTAGATGCATATCTTTAATCATCTGCTGCCACGTTATAAACTAAAGAAATTAACTATTTAGCGAGGAACGTCGAAAGGAAATGGTGATTTCATGACACACATGAAATCACCATTTCCTTGCATACATTTCCTGACAGAACAAAACATTGCATACATTCATGACACAACAAAAGCAAATGTTTACATTAGCATTGGAAAGCAGGCATGAAGCCAAAGTGTCCAATCGCATTTGGGAGTACTTGTGATTAAATCGCAACTGTAGATTTGGGAAAATAGCGAAATATTTTCAGCAAAATTCGGTAGTAGGTAAGAAACACTTAAATAAGGACCAAATTTGCTCTAATAATTGCTCAACACTGAGATCCGAAGGTCACTGGTTCGATTCCTGTCAGGTCCAAAATATATTCCAATAGATATCTACACCAAAGATGGTGAATAGGAACCTATTACCATGATGATTTATGTCTAGTGAATTCATGATTTATGATTAATTCAAATTATCTATTTCGTGGATCTGCATAGAATGCACAGGACGATAGTAAAATAACCAGCAGCCATCTCTAGCGTATAGTCGTCTATCGTAGTAGCCAACTTTTAAGCAATTGAATACAGTTATAAAAAGACTCGGACACTTAGTATTGCAGGCGAAAAGAAAATAAAGCACTTACCAGTTTTTGAAGGATTCGGGCTCCCAAAGATAATTTTCTTAGAAGATTCCACCTTGACGCCTTGAATGCCTCCTCTGACGCCTGAATTCAAGGGAGAATTAGCTCTGTCTGGTGACGGCGAGTGACAGATAACTTTGGCTGGTGAAAATACTGTATGTGAAGTCGTAGGCACCTCACTTAGCTCAGGATTTAATTTTGGGCCACTGGCATCAACGACAACGACTTCATTCTTGTAATGATATATGTTCCTATAGAAGAAAAATATCAACAGTCAATGATCCCAAAAATCTAAACAACAAGGGTAGATTTTGTAACAATAGCATCAGTTACCTTTGATTGACAGGCCAGTCCAAAGCGATTAGTGATTGAAAACAAAGGAATTTCTTCGGCTGAGTAATCAACTCCTGAATGTAAACAAAGCAGACCGCAAAAGTTGCCCTGAAACCAAGGGAGGAAACTCACTCTTTGTGGACGCGAAAAAGTGTTCTTTAGAAAAGATGTGATTTTATATCGAAAGAAGACAGATGTATCTAAAAATCTGCCGTCTATATTTTACTTATTTACTTCAAAAGCTCAATAGTAGGCAATGCAATTGTCGTATAATTTTGTATGCAATTAAAACACTTATTGCTTAGCTACTGAATTAAATAAATGAAATTTAGACAGCAGATGTTTCAATACATCCTTCCTCTTTCGATATAAACTCATATCTTTTTTCAACAACCCCTTTTCGCTTGCACAATGGGGGAGTCTCCTCCCTAGGTTTCAAGGCAACTTGTGCCATTTGTTTTGTTTACATTCAGGAGTTGATTACTCAGCCGAAGAAATCCCTTTGTTTCCAATCGTTAATCGCTTTGTACTGGTCTGTCAATCAAAGGTAACTGATGCTATTGCTACAAAACCTACCCTCGTTTATCCAAACATATCCTCAACTACTTCAAATGTCACCCTATAAATACATTCTCCACCACATTTCACAATTGTCTTCGCAAAAATTTTTGCACCATTATATCATGATGGGTCCCAGCTTGAGCGGTAAGGGTAGTAGTGGTTTAGTAGCAAAAATTAGGATTCAGGTGCTCGTCTACCGTTTAGACAACCAAACTTTCTCACCAGGAAAAAAGACCTTTTGAGAGCTTAGATAGCAAACATTTGAGCGGAGTGCTTTTTTATAAAGGAACCTTATTTTTCTGTTTGGTTGATCATTTTTCGTCACGAAGGTCTTATCTATAAACTTCATCGTTGTGGTATCAGGAAACTTACTTTCACTCATCAAAAACTTCCTTGCAAACCGTAAACAGCGCACAGTTTTGAATGGTAAAACATCAGAATGGGGTTCAGTTACTGCTGGCGTCCCCCAGGGTTCTATCTTAGGTCCACTTTTCTTCCTTGTGTACATCAACGACTTGACGGACAATCTTAAGTGTAATGTCAAACTCTTTGCTGATGATACCTCACTTTTCACCATTGTTCATGATCCTAATGAGGCTGCTTCTGACATGAATCACGATCTTGACATCATCAAAAGTTGGGCACATAAATGGCGCATGTTATTTAATCCCGATCCAACAAAACAAGCAGTAGAAGTGACTTTTTCAAGAAAGAAAATTTCAGCCGATCATCCACCAATACTACTTAATAATGCCCCAGTTATTAAACTGAATGAACATAAACATCTGGGCATTATACTTGATTCTAAATTGTCTTTTACCAATCACATTCAGTCAATTATACTTAAATGTAGACGCGGAATAGGAATGATAAAGTTCCTCTCAAAGTATTTGCCTCGCAACACTCTAATTGACTTGTACAAACTGTATGTGCGACCACATTTAGATTATGGTGATGTTATTTACCACATCCCACCCAAAAAATGCGAATTCAGTCAAGATACCTCGCTGAATAATCACATGGAGAAACTTGAGTCAGTTCAATATTCTGCTGCACTTGCAGTGACTGGTGCATGGAAAGGAACATCTCGTGAAAAACTCTACGAGGAACTTGGCTGGGAATCATTAAGTCTACGACGTTGGAGCAGACGCCTTGTACTTTTTTATAAGATTGTCAACAATATTACCCCAGATTACACAAGATACCCCATACCGCAACTACAAGAAGTTACGTATTCTTTTCGTAAAGCAGATATAATTGGGCAGATAAAGGCAAGAACGACGAGATTCAAGACTAGTTTTTATCCCGACTGTCTCTCTGAATGGAACACGCTTGACCCAGATATTAGATTATCATCCTCACTGAGCATTTTTAAAACAAAATTGTCGAAACTTATTCGACCTACTCCTAAACTAGTGTACGGTATTCATGGTCCAAAAGGTCTAGCTATTCTTACTCAGTTACGAGTAGGGCTCAGTAAACTAAATTTTCATAAATTTAGGCATAACTTTAGAGATACAGTTAACCCTTTGTGTTCCGCAAATGATGGGGTAGAAGACACGGAACACTACCTGCTGCTTTGTCATTCTTATAACGGGCCTAGATATGATCTTCTCAATAGTATAAATGCAATATTGCTACCTCGTGGTTTCTTCTCTCTTTCAAATGAAGTTTTACTCAAATTCATTTTGTATGGCGACGAAAGGTTTACAATTGACATCAATAAGAAACTACTCGAGGCAACCCTAAAGTTCATTCATGCCACAGAACGCTTCTAAATGTTCCATCGCTGCAACCTCCCATACATTAGCACTTACTTTTTCTCGTTGAATTTGTATTTGTAATATTTCATTTAGTTTAGTTAATTTTAGATTTATATTTTTGTGTAAATGCCGCAGGGTTGATATGCACTACCATGCTCCTTGCGGTATAGTAATTGTAGTTTGTCAATGTTGTATTTTTATGAGAATGTATATAAAAAACAAAAAACAAAACAAAAATTGTTCGTCACTACCAAGAACTGTCCAGTGATTCCTCCTGCCCTTTATCCTTCGTTTTATAGCTTGTGGGATCGGTACTTTCTTATTAAAAGGAAATGGGGAATGTTTGATACTGATTCTCGGTTCTGAAGGCCTGAAGGACTTATTCTAAAGACATACCGGAATGTTCTCTGATCTTTACTTCTTTCTGGAGTCACGTGTCCAATCTTCTCGGTTGATTTCTGAAGTCCTGCAACTAGAAACGAACGAACATGAAAAAATTTCGTTCGAACAGATTGAAAGTTGAAGCTTGAGAGTGATGTTCAGTTAACTCTCTGTTAGCGGACACCTCTAAAAGACGGCCACCTTTTTAAAGTGGACACTTGTTTTCGTCGACGACCACCTTTTGAAAGCGGACACTCGTTTTTTTCTTTATAAACGGATTTCAATGAATTTCTCTCTGTAAGGTGACCACCTCGTTAAAACAAGACTTGAATAGTTGGTGCCGAATGTTTCCACCTTATAAGGAGTTGGCTGTATCACGATTAGATTATACAGCACAGGACATACAGCAGAGCAAGCACAGGGATAGAAGGATAGGCTCTATCGGGGGGGGGGGGTACTTAGTATATTTTGCTGACGGGATGTGCACTCCTTTCCGGGTGTCGTTTTCGCCTCTTTTTTCTAGAGCCGGGTATGAAAAAAAGGCAATTTTTCTAAAGCCGGTTGTCAAAGGGGATATTTTGTTAGAGCGGGCTGTTATTTCAATGCTGCGCAGCGTATTTTTTACGATTTGGAGTATACTTTTCGCCGATTGTTTCTAAAGCCAGGTATCATTTTGAGGGGAAAATTCTAGAGCCGGGTAAAAAAAAATGTTCTTGGAGTGTACACCCCCGTACTAATTAAAGTCAAGTAACCCCCCGGGGGCTCCATCAGTGCGTGCTGACTATAATTTCTGGGAAACCAACTGCCGTCTTCCTAGTCCAAGGGTAATTGTTGATTTGCAACTTGAGGACCAGGCAAGGCTGCTACAATGTCGATTGGAGAGGAGGGCTGGGTGGTTGCTGCAATTAAATAATGCTCTCAACAAAAGGTGCTTAGTCACAATCCTTAATTATGCATTCGTTCGCTTTGTTTTTAGAAAAATCGTTTGTTACAGCCATGCGATCTCAGTGAAAGGTTATCTCACCTATCTCAACCACCCTTTCTAAAAATCTGGATACTATACTCTCTGCACCTGCACACGCTGTGACTTTAAGGCAAGATTTTAGTGCATAAAATAGTATATTTTACTCACGTGTTGACTTTTTGACTTTGGTGTTTGTTGACTTTTTGACTTTGGTGTTTACTGGAGATCTATAAATTCATGGAGATTCTTAAGATGTGCTGAGTTTATTGAAACATTACCTTATGAAAGGAAATTAATGATAGAGGAAATAGACACAAATTTTAAAACTTTGGGTTAAATTAAGTCGCATATATTTTGTTTTGTTTGGATTTGATTTTGTTTACCTCAATCAAGTGAAGTGTTAATCAAAATAATGGAGAACGGTCAGCAGTACCTTGGTGAGTTCTATAGAGGTTGAGGCCTTTGATTATCTTCAAATTCAATTTTGTTTATCCTCTCATTTGCGTTTATTTAAGTTGCGTACATTTTGCATACAGTAATTTCTAGCAGCTTTAATTTCCTATAATAAGTAATGTACAATAAAACCAGAAAAAAACAACAGAGACAACAAGTGTTTACAGAAAATAAATAATAAATATGGACAAGAAGTACAGGTTTTGAAAGTACATAAATTTTATGAACGATCTTTCAAAATGTACACAATGAGAAACTCAACTTGCATTGCAGAATACTTACTTTTCTGGCGTTTTGAAGGCGTCAATATCCATGGAAACTTTTGGAATCCTTTCCCTTTTGTGACTGGCAAATATTACTGTAGAATAAAAAACAGTATCAGACAGTGGTGGTACCAGCCACAAAAAACTGGGGGGAAGAACCAAGATGGGGGTCTGGGGGCATAGCCCTGGGAAATTTGTTCAGGACCACACCCTTTTTACTGTCAGGAAACGCCCTTATCTGTCTATCAAACGCTACTGATAACTACTTAATCCCTCGTTATACACTTTCTCAACCGATCTTGATGAATATGAAGACTGACCTCAGAAGAAAGTAGGGGGAACAAGTCCTCCATTCCCCCCTTGGCTCTGCCACAGGTATCAGATATCTTTACATTGTCTGACATCCAATAAAAATACAAGAAACGCGAAACAGTTGTTGCATTGGAAAATTTGAAGTATACAGTAAACAGTAAAAAAGACAAAAAAAGAGATTCAGTCTTCCAAATATAACACCACAATTTGCAGTTCTCAAGAATTGGATTTCAATCAATCAATTCAAAATAAACACTGAGAGAGCAAAACCTTATGGCTGCTATGCTGGCTGCGCTAGAGATATCAAATCTATTCTTGGGTATCATAAATCACTTTGATCACAAATCAATTATGTCATCGCAACCTGTCCACAGAGGTAGCATGGTAGTGACAGTATGTACCATGTTGTACAAACCATGTCGTTTGAAAAATAAATTCATAAACCAACCTTTCTCTGGTTCAGGTGTTGCCTGGATGGCAGATCTATAAGGACAAAATGATATACATAAATTAATTAACCTTATATGGACATATAGTTTCCTATAAATAGAGGTAGATACTTCGAATTAATCAGTTGCTCTGAAGATGCCCTAGTGGGCGAAGCTAGTCAGCACTGAAAGAAAATAAAAAAACGCAAAAGACCAAACTGATGCCTGTTTTTTTCGAATAGTTAGGCCCTCTTCAATGGTACACTATATATACAATAATTATATATATATATCCTTCTCTCTACCATTCATTCAAAAAAAAGTTTTCATAAAAATTATCATTTTCAGAGTTTTCTGACAACATTTTTTCAAGTAAATCGCACCTGCTTAGTTCTTCCTGCCATGAAGTACTGTCGTCATTAAGGATTCCTTGTGTGAGAGATTTGGAGCTGTGAAAAAGATAGTTTCTAAAACATGTACTCATCTTTAATAATACATCAAAGATATCATTTTGTATATACATCGTTCAAAGAGCAACCTACACTATTGTGCACAATAACAGGACAAGAATTATCATTTATCATTCAAGAAATATCATTTAAGTGTTGAATTTCCCATTTAGGAAACAATCTGTTCCCAAAATAGGCAACTGTTTCCTGATTGGGAAATAATTCTTTGTTTGATCTTTAACCAATTTCAGTACAAAAAATAGCATATTTTGACCAACATGCATATAAAATTTCACCAGTGCAGTAATATTTTCAAAGTTCTGCAGACATGTCTCAACTGAAGACTACTTCTGTTAGCTCTTGCTTCCAATTTTTGGTGAAGTTGTTGTTGTTGAAGTTGCGGTTTTTTTAGCGCCAGGCGCTGGGATCACAGAAGTAGCTAAGCGCTAATCGAGTCCGCGACCCCTTGCCATGACACAAGAGGTGCTGGTGGGATTTGAACCCTATCCATGTGACTGTTCTGGCTGAAAAGTCAGTGGATTACAACACAGCGCCACAACACCTTTGGAACAGTCTGTCTCATAAACAGGAAGATTTCCCATTTGGGGAAATGTTTCCCATCTATGATCTAAGAACCTTGTGCCAGACTGACAAAGATTCCAAATGGCATTGATCCAGACTGGAAAGTATGGCACTTCTTGCCGATGATCTTGGATGCAACAAACTACACCAAAAAGAAAATGGTGCGGGTGCACAAAACCTCTGAAAGAACAATAAGTGCACTAAGAATGCCATTATACTTGGGCCTTAAAAAAACTGGGCCTGGGCATTACTGTGCCATATAAAAAAGCACTTCTTGATATGGCTAGGCTATAAGAACAGAAAAAGGTTGAAGAGAGTTGATCCCACGAAAAAGGGCATGGCAAAGTGTAACATCATTTTGGACCAGACTGGAAAGTTTGCAAATTGCGCACGGAAGATGCACCTGGCTATTGTTTTAAAGACAACAACTCTAATTGTTCTCCTACTTCTTATATTGAAAGTTGCACGCAGAAGATCTTCTGCCTTCTGCCCGCAACATAAAATGCAGTCTCGATTTTGGACATATACCAGGTGAGTCAGAAAAAACGTGGGGCATTTAACAAGCCATATTCTGGTGAAAAGAAGTCAAATCGGGAGTGTTTAGGTTTTATATTGCAGGAGAAAGATTGAATTAGTTATAGAACTTTAGTTTGTTAAAATCGGTCATTTATTTCCTTATTTATTTGCGAATTTTGTGATATAGCCATTTTGGTCAAAAGTACAGTATCCCTAGTAAAAGAACTTTCGGCTTGCTAATAATGACAATCAAATTACTAGTCCCCTAGGGATACAGCATAAGCAACATTAATTTTTCCCTTTCTGCTCTAACACAATGCATGCCTTGTTTCAAGTTTTTGGTCGGGAAACAATATGATTGTCATGGTTTAGAAGGTCACTTGTGCTTGAATATGAATCTAATCGAAGGCCTATTTTAGCAATCTTGCAAAATACCATTTTACTAAAATCGCTCGTAATTCTGGAATGGAAAGACCAGTTTCGACCACACAAATTTTTATATCTAAGTTAGCTTTTCTTCTATACAATTAACTTTAAAGAAACGAACTTGCAAATTAAACTGCATCAATAAAAATTGGCAAACACCCCACGTTTTTTCTGACTCACCTGGTACACGTACAGTATTGTTTTTATAAGAAACTAAGAATTTGAGCCAGCACTGAAAGTTTCTTAAAATTATCAGATTTTCAGTACTCGGAGTTTCTTACGAGGTTCTTACGACTTCCATAACAATCTTCATGTTTACCTCCTGTGCCCTCATGAACATTTCAAAGCGAAGTTTTTGAAGCCATTCCCATACGTTTAGAAATTACTCAAGTACCTTCCAAGTAATATGATACAGGAAACAAGTGAAAATAAAATAAAAATATGCTGAGGATTTCTTTGACTAAAATAAATAGTTTCTTAACTAATTTTTCCACAGTACTGGAGTTTCTTAACTTTTTGGCGATCTGAGAGTTGAGTTTCTTATAAACAGTTTCTTATAAAAAAATATGTGTATAGAGGAGTGGTGGAGGTAAACACATTTTGACTGGTTTTCGCAATGTTGCATTTTTTGTTGAATAACAGAGTCTGGGCCTAGCTAAAACAAAAAGTATCCAAAAATATTTTAATGATGACATTTGCTAAATCTTTTCTTGTTTTTGTTTATTAAAATTCCGTCCAAAAACAGAGGGAAAAGTGTTCAAAGAAGCTCAACTGAGATAGAACCGTAAAGTATCCGCCATTTTTTCGTTCATATTTTGTTGCACCGTTTTCATTTGGTTTGTTTCCTCAACATTGTTTAAACTTTCCCAACAAAAACATGGCCTTGCAGCAAGCTTTGCTTCTCCAGAAAAAGTACTTCATACAACATTTGAAATACGACATCTGTTTTGAGAACGTGTTCATGGTGAGTTTTTCTCTTAAACTTCTTTCGTTCAGCAGAACTACTTGACCGATGTAAAATACCCTCAACCAGGGAGACACCCCAGTCATATATATAGAAGGTGTTGTGGTGCAGTAGTGTAATCCTCTGATTTTGCAGCCAGAACAGTCAGGCGGACAGGGTTCGATCCCAGGTAGAGCCCCACTTCTTGAGCGTCATGACAAGGGGTCGCGGACTCGATTAGGTCTTCTCTACTTCTGCGATCCCAGCGCTTGGCGCTAAAAACCGCAACTTCACCTTCACATACCAGATTACCAATTTTACATTTTAGTCCTTAAATTCCAATTGAAATGCATGTATGTAAGTCGGTCGAGTCAGGCATTTCAAAATATTGGGGTTCTCTTACCACTTTGTAAAAGTTGTAAAGATTTTCCGTTTCAAAAAGCCCGTGTCCCGTGTTTCGAAAAGTACCAATCAACTCTAGTCTACTGTACTGTTTAGTCTTATAACTTTTATGTCTATGACAAAAAAGGCCTAAATAAATTTCTGAGTGAAGCCGAGTGAGTGAGGTCTATCTTCTATCATCTCGATCAACTTCATCCGTGCCAACTCAAATAGAAACAACAAAAAGAATACCTTGATTGTTGCAGCAGTGAATTATTTGATGCAGAAGGTGCTGGTTTGTAGAGAAGACGCTTGGCGGATCCGTTCAATGCCGCAGCCATTGCTCAAAATATTTGTTGTGTCGTTTTCCGTTTTCGCGCCAACACAACGTGCCTCGCTATCGAAAAAGTGGTCTCGTTCTGAACATTTTGTACTTTTCGCAGAATCGCAGAAATTCGCAGTAAAGGAGACCTCCCAAAACTTCCGCGTTTTCAAAACTTACCATTATATTTGTTTGAGTTAGTACTTACAATCATATTCAAAGTAATCAAAAGAAGCAAACTAGCATATCCCATCAAACAGAAACAAGTAAAACACTGTCCACTAATTACAAATAATGCACTTCCAGCTACAAAAAAGAGTCAAGAAAACTTCAGTTCCTGACAGATCAACTTTTGTGGGTAATGAAATGTCTGGGTTTTTCTCATGTCAACCTTTTCTCTGATTTCTGTCCGCCCACTAAATCCACAATTGTGCAGTAGAAAATTCAATGGAGCAGTAGAAAAAGGCCACAAAACTATCAAAACACGCAAAATGAAAAACTTCAATGAGGATGCATTTCTGGCAGACGTTTCTGGCATATGTTGGGAGCAAATGCTCACTGAAACTGATGATATTAACGTTCTCGTCAAATATTGGTCTACCTTATTTTCCCTGATCATTGACAAACATGCTCCAATAAGTGAAATGCGCGTCTCTGAAAAATATTGCCCCTGGATTGACAAAGACCTTAAGGATTTATTTCGAACTAGAGATAAGCTGAAAAAAGCAGCAGTTAGAAGTAAATCCCCACTCCTCATACAGGCAGATTCGAAACAAGGTCAACTCCCTTAATATCCAACTAAAGAGGGAGTACTACACAAATAAGATATCTGCATGTGAAGGCAATATGAAAGAAACTTGGAAGACAATCAATGAGCTTCGCAATAAGAGATCTAAATCCAGTAACATTGACTGCCTTAATGAGTCTGGTACAGAAATTGTTCAAAAAAATGACATTTCTAATGCAATGAACAATTTCTTTTGTTCAATAGGACATGACCTTGCAGATAAAATTGATCCTGTCCCAAACCCCCTTTTATCAGGTGACTATGAAGTTAACAAGAATAAGACTAACTTCAAGACTATCGAAATTAAAGAGATCAGGGATGCATTTGCCAAGGTTAAGACTGCTAAGAGCTTTGGGATTGACAATATCTCTAGCTACTTTATGAAGCTTGTTTTGCCTTATATTGAAAACTCCCTGGCTTTCTTGTTTAATACATCTATTGAAACTAGCCAGTTTCCTGATTCATGGAAAGTAGCTAGAGTTACTCCAATTTACAAAGATGGAGACAAGACTGAAAAATCAAATTATCGCCCAATATCAGTCTTGCCTGTCATCTCAAGGCTCTTTGAAAAGCTAGTTTTCGACCAACTGTACCAGTATATGAAAGAAAATGGTCTGTTTTCCGGTGACCAGTCTGGCTTCATGCGCCTTTTTTCCACAGTAACCTGCTTACTGAAAAATACTGATGACTGGTACAGTGGGTTGGATCTTGGAAGGTTTGTGGGTTTGGTATTTGTTGACCTAAAAAAGGCCTTTGACACTGTAGACCACAAAATTCTTCGCCAGAAGCTTGTGCACTATGGTATTCAACACCGGGAACTTTCTTGGTTTAAATCCTACCTTTCCGGTCGTAAGCAGTTCTGTAGAGTCAATGGCATTGATTCGGAAATAGGGGACCTAGATACTGGTGTACCACAGGGCTCATGTCTTGGACCCCTACTTTTCCTTATCTACATCAATGATCTCCCACAGGCCGTCCAAGATTCTGTTGTGTCCATGTATGCTGATGATACCAGTCTGTGTTATCAATCCTCTGACATGACTCAGCTGAATGAGGCTATGAATAACGATCTTAAAAAATTGGACACTTGGCTACAAGGCAACAAGCTTACTTTAAATGTTGCAAAAACTCATTCCATGGTTCTCTCCACAAAACAGAAACGCAAAATTCTCAAAAGTCGAGATGAAAATTTGAATTTGAACATTCGTAATAATGAGCTTGAAACAGTCCAAAATACTAAATACCTTGGTGTTCAGATTGACAGCTCTCTTGACTGGAAAGAACAAATCAAGGCGGTTTCTACTAAAGTTTCCAGAGCAGTTGGCTTTTTGAAATATTCCAAGGCCTTTCTACCAAAGGAAACCTTGAAAACTCTTTACACGGGTATTGTGGAGCCCCACTTTCGATATTGTTGCTCTGTTTGGGGTTGTTGTGGTTCAACGGAAATTAACCAGTTGCAAAAACTTCAGAATCGTGCTGCTAGGATTATAACCAATAGCAGCTTTGATGCCCCAAGCAGACCACTTATCCAGGAGCTTGGATGGAAGACCATTGAAGAACTCATAGGTAGTGAAACTAAAACAATGGTTTTCAAATCCTTGCACGGGCTGGCTCCAGAATACCTGTGTAATCTTTTCACCCGTAACTCACAGTGCTCCACCCATAGTCTCAGAAATACAACGACAGACCTGAGGCTGCCTTGGAAAATTTCAGCAAATGGTCAAAAATTTTTTTCCTACAGAGGAGCAAAAATGTGGAGCAGCCTCTCAGCTGAGTCTAAGCAAGCACCATCTTTAAATAGTTTTAAAGTATCTATTTAGAGATGAATTTTCTTTTCTTTTTCTTTTAGCAGTATGAACATTCTTGTAAATAGGTTTTTAACATTATGGTTTTTTAGCAGTAGCAATTAGTTCTTTGTTTAACTTAATTTAATATTTATTGTAATTAATGTTTTTAAGAGGGCCCCTTGAAAATCAGCTCTGCTGAAGGGCAACCCTCAAATGAAATATGAAATATGAAA
>REGM01000008.1:2990460-3002148 GCA_004194415.1 Aurelia aurita | reverse complement strand
GAGATTTAATCGCTTTGATGTTCCAAAAAGCATCGCCTCTGATTTCCCTTTTTTTAAATTCATTATCAGTTCATTTTCACAAAACCACGTTGACAAATTGTTGACATCATCGTTAAGATGATTTTCGATGATGTTGAAGTCACTGGATGAAGTAAAGATAACAGTATCATCTGCGTATGTAATGACTTTTGTATGCTTTAGTGTTCTATTTGCATCATTAAAATGGATCAAAAATAGTAGAGGGCCAATGATGGATCCTTGTGGAACTCCGGTATACACGGGGATGGCATTAGAGAGAGCTCCATGGTACTGAACAAGCTGTTTCCTGTTAAACAAGTAGTCAGTAAGCCATTGCAGTTCCGTGTTCATGACTCCATAAGAAGGCAGCTTAGACAGGAGGCCTGAATGGCTAACGGTATCGAAGGCCTTTGACAAATCTACGAATATTGCACCAGTAAGCATGCCTTTATCAGCCTCTCTTCTTATATGGTCAACGAACAAGTATATATCTTCTTATATGGTCAAAAAATATATCATTTTAGTGTTGACATTTGACTTTGTGAGCAAACCCCTCTCTACTAAGTTCCCCCTCTTTTATAAGCCCCCTTCTGTACCCTCATAAATTAAATAAGCCCTTCGGGGCTTAGTGCTTTTACGGTAGGCCTTTTCTTTTGGTGATACAAACAGGGGTCCCTTATTGACAACATGGGAAGTAATGTTTAGACGTTATTGCAGTAAACCACACAAATATCGAAACGCGCTTTTAAGTCGAATAAAACCAAATCGAAGAACGAGTTTCGAAAGTTTGCAACGTATCAAGGGTTTCTTTGCAGGAAGCGGAGGCCATCATGTTGCAAAATTATGGGGTAGTTGCAATGACGCGCGGCTACAAGCCGTCCCTTGCATCACAAATTGTACAAAACTCCATGCTTGCTTGACCTCATCATGTCGCTTCACCGTTTGTCTTTTCAACCCCCTTGACACAGGAACGCAGTACCTGCACCAGATTATAAATTCAATGAAATTTCAAAAGGAAAGACATTTCTTTGTATCATTAAAAGTAATTTTACTTTCCTCCTAAAATTGAGCAAGCGCTCGTGAGCAGAGTATAACTAATCGATTTCTAAGTCCCCTAATCACCACGAAAACGTTCTCTCTTTGTCCATTCATGCCGAGTCTTTAGAAGATTTGATCGAGGTTTTCTGATCATTTTCAGTGTTTTCGAAACCGAAAATTTTAAGAAACTCGCTTGTAGCTCAAGAAACAGAAGCCTAAAAAATTTACAAAAAATACTATTATCTAAGTCAGGATCTTAGCTAAAGATTCAGTCCTAAATCTTCAAAATCGGTCCAGTGTACGATTTATCGTGGCCTTGCAAAAGTGGATAGTTTTTTTTGGCGTACCCGGTAGAATCATAACAAATAGCAGCTTTGATAGCAATTTTCATATCTAAGTTAGCTTTTCTTCTATGCAATGAACTTTAAAGAAACACATTTGCAAATTAAACTGCATCAATAAAAATTGGCAAACACCCCACGTTTTTCCTGACTCACCCGGTATATGTATTTTTTGTCTTTGTCTTCTACCTATTTTGCTGTGTAAATTTATATTATATGTAACCTGTTGTTGTTTTGTTATAAAGATTTGTTTGTTGGAATTTTAAAAGGAAAATGAACTGAACTGCAAAAATAAAAGAAATAACACAGACAACTTGTTACATTAATGCATGTATTTTGCGGCCTAAACCCGCAATTTCTTGCAATTCTCCATCTCAATTCTGAACACTGTTCTGTTATCCACCCCTTGGCAGTGGCACTCAGCATATGTTTAATTGTGCAAGCGTAAGTAACGTTTGGGCCTAATAAGCCCAAATTGACATATTCCTGTCTCTGAAACAGATCAGCTGCAGGACCAATTCTGTGAATGGTCGAAACAATAGAGAGGATAAAAAGAAAGCCTCTCATATTTGCAACGAAATGAGAATATAAACAGAGATTTGATACGTGCCAGGGTGTGTGAAATCTCCTTCTTCTTCTCGACCTGAAAGTTCAGCCAGCTTCCTTTTTGACTCACGTGTACAAAGTACAAGTAGAGTCTATGGGGTGGGTGGGAAATTTCGTGTATCCTGTGATAATTGGGAATTGTTTTTAAACAGACAGCGATTGTCTGGTCGATTGTTTTTCAACAAACAAAGCTTGTGATCATGCCTTGCGATATTACTTGTTTCCGGTGCAATAATTGTTCGAAAGCTCTGCTTGATTGGGAGAAAGGACAGGCTAAACAAATAGGATTTTATGTCTGTGTCATGGCTGACTGACTTCAATTCAAATTCAAAAGTAATTACGTAAATATGCAAATGATCAAAACAAATTCTTTCTTTTAATACCACAATGGGCTGTTCAGTTTCTTGGGTGCACAATATTAGTAACCAGACCCGATTTCAAAGGAAACTATTTCCTTTGAAATCGGGTCTGGTTAGCAGGCTAGCCTTGCATTCAAGTAAGGATTGACTCATTGTTGCTGAAAACAGTAATGACGTCAATGTTAACATTGAAGGGCTTTCTCGGAATCTGATTGCAAGAACATACAGAGTTGAGGGCAATAGGACATCTTGTACGCCTAAGAAGTAACCCTATAGATTTTCCGTCGCAGCTCAGGAACAATGGAACAGAGTTTGAATGCTGCCTTTTCAGATATGTACTTTGATATTAGCTAGAAACTAGCTTCCCCATACTTTTTCATTGACATTTTTTACAGCTTTTGAAGGTTTAAATAACGTCCTCAAAGAACATTTTCAAGGCTTGTCAAGTCAGCTTATGAACTTTTTCTTGAAGGTTTCATTTTTTATAAAAGTTGTTCTTGTTTTTAGAAGCAATTGAAGTTTTTGAAGCTGAAAAACATTGTTATGTAATGGGATTTTCTAAAAATGATATATCTCCTACGACCTTCTCAATAATAAATTTAACGTGAGTCCCCGCAAGGGTCCTTTGATCCAAAATTGAAGCGCACTTCGCAGGGCTTCGCAGGCGTGCAGTGAGGCATGTTTCATCCAATCACAAACAGCTTCTCCGCGAAAGTTTACACTCTCGCCGCAGAGGCTAGGTTTACAAAGATATATATCCAAATATCCGACCCACGAAACGAGTAGCCTGAGATCAGGCTCTCTCTCTCTCTTATTTTTTCCGAGAGAGCCTGATCTCAGGCTATGATAAGCGTATGTCGGATATACATGGCCGCTTCGCTGGCGCCTCGCGCAGCTTCGCTGCAATAATAATAATAACAATAATAATAATTGAATAAACTTATAAAGAAATTTCTTTTTATACCAAACAGCATCAGTTGGGATGCTGGAAGGAAAATTCCATGATACAATGAAAATTGTGATAAGTTCTAGTAATTGAGGATCCCAAACAGCAAGCGAGAAACACGATCCAACAAATAATTTCATCAAAACTATTGTAGAAAATTGAATATAAATCTAACCTCAAACTGCAAAGCAGGTGCAGAGAAGAATAGTTCAACCAGTTCATACATTTTTTATTTTCAATCTTAGACAATACAAGGATCGATTAGACCATGTATTGTGAAATGCAGGTCTACGTGTGCAGTAGCAAGAAATAAAATGATGGCTTGCTATCTAAAGCCTTATTTCCATCAAGAAATTGTCTGCTCTTTCTTGCTCGTTCCGTACTTTAAGTGTTGTCTTTTTGCCTTCCTTGTTTTTCTAGCCATTGCGTATTTCTTCTTTCAATACACTTTTGTAAAAAATCTGGAATGCTCTTCTTCGTTCCTTTTTTCCATTTGATTTCGGATATAGAGTTGTATCGCCCTTTTCCGATCACTGCGAAGGTTTTGTCCAGTTTCTCGTTACAGGGAAGCCTCACAGAAATGTTATTGCTATTGATTTATTCCTAATTTCCTCGGGGGGTCTACCTTGGAGACAAACAACGGGGATGTGCCAACCAGAAAAAAATTTATGACCCTGTCCTGGAGCAAAATGTTGAAAACAGAATACCTGTCCTGGAATAAGATCGGGTAAACTGATGGTTACTATGAACATAATTTTGCTGAGAACGCTTTTTGTGTGAATTGCTTATATACAGGTATATGTACATAAAAAAAACATGGTACCTCAAAACATACATGGACACTTATTGCTCCATAATTTTTTCAAAATATCATCAAGTCTAAAACTGATTGTTATTTCTTATTCACAAGGTTTATATCTTTCTTGAAAAGTGTTAACAATTGCATTGTTTTCATATTTTGTTGCAACCAGGGGTGGTGGCATTAAAAACACAATTTTTCACAGAATAGCTCCTAAAAACCTGTGAACATGGATTTAAGTTAGCAACTCTAGTATTTTATGACAGGTAAATGTCTCGTCCTTGTCACTTTAAACAGAAAATCTGCACAGAACTCTACAATTCATAGTAATTCAATGGTAAACAGGTACTAACGAGGCAGCTGGCTTTGTATGTTTTGAGGTACATAAAACAGAGCACTTGTCTGTCCATGTTACTGCTAGACCCTGGCTGTTAGCTAATAACTTTCAATATCCTGTACAAGTCTTTTTAATATTAACAAGAACAAAGATATAGACATAAACAACTTTTTATATAAGAAATTAGTTTATGAGAAACTAGTACTTAACTGAAAATGAAGAAACTATAATGCTAAAGTTTGAAAAAAGCCAAGAAACATTTAATTGCTAAATTCAAAGATAATATGTCGTCAAACCTTTGTTCTTTAGTAAAATTAACTCTAGTTTTAAGTTTTGAGTGTAATAAAACACTTTTTCCTCCCACCCGATGTTTTATATATCAAAAAACATATCTGTAGCAGTGTTAGAAACTAAATCGTAATTCATGGACTCAAAAATAAGAATGAAACATGAATACGAGACCAAAAGCAACTGGGCATTACAACATCAAGGGTCTTAGATGCTAAAATGACAAGTATGTGTCCATGGCAAAATATTTTCTCCCGCAGCTCACCGAGAAAATTTCCAGCAAGAGATGTACACCAGTTTTCCTGAAGCAATTTNTCGTAATTCATGGACTCAAAAATAAGAATGAAACATGAATACGAGACCAAAAGCAACTGGGCATTACAACATCAAGGGTCTTAGATGCTAAAATGACAAGTATGTGTCCATGGCAAAATATTTTCTCCCGCAGCTCACCGAGAAAATTTCCAGCAAGAGATGTACACCAGGGGTTTTCCTGAAGCAATTTTGAAATATACTAAATACCCCCTCCCCCCTCCGAGATCGCAACTAGGGTGCAGTAATATGAATTTTACCAATAAGTCTAATTTGCAAGTACCTCCACAAAGTATGATATCTACTCATAAAACACCATTGTCAAATAATGAGCCATGTTCGGCCTGAAACCTTTTGACTTCAGCATGTACTGTATAGTTAGCCAAACATTAGGCCTAAATTGACCATATGATTAAATTATGTTAAAACTCTTTATTGTTAAGCGAACCGAAGTTGGTTACCATGCAACTTCAATCAATACTGTCACTAGATGTGTGAAATACCTTGCTTTTCGTTAGTTAATGTGCTGTATCTATAGAACCTACAATTCCTCTATGCGTGTTTTGAGGTACATGTAGCGCTAGTTTTGTAGTGCAATGGGTATAAAGCTTCAATGTAAGTTTGCATTTCATGTAATTCTTGTGAGACAATTTAGTGCAAGGAAACAAGAAAACATATTGAGGTTCTAAGAGTAACAGATTCAAAATTATGAGTGAATATGTCCATGTATGTTTTGAGGTACGTACTGAAAAAAAGACAAACTTTAACAATAATTTAAAATAGGATTTACTATTTTATAACATTTAAACTTACTGGGAAGTAATTTTAGTAGGTAGGAGCATACAATAAAACAAAAAAATGCGAAAAAAATATCTTACCTAAGATTTTATTTAATAAGTAAATTTTGTGTATGTTTTGAGGTACATATACCTGTATGCTGTACAAACATATATAGAGGAGGTTCGCCTTGCCTCGACCACCAATGGATTCCGACCCGTGGAACTGCCTGACCTGAAAGTTTGAAAACTGAAGGAGTTTGGGCCTAGTCTCTCCAAAAAGCGGGCGAAAGTAGTTTGCTGATGTCACCTCTTTGATATTTTTTCGCTTTCACTGCTTTCTGTTGCTCACAAGAGTTACAATAATGTTTTGAAGTTGACCTACCTGCAACGAAGGTGTAAGTACAGTTCACTTTTCCTTTTGTGTCCACACACCATATCTATTTTGAGCCATTTCTCAATATGTCTTTCGGTTAAAATGCAATAGGCTTCAGGACTGTTTCCTCCAACTCTTGTGGTTGCATATCCAAAGAAATTTCAAGAATCGCACACAAAATGTCACACGCAGGGCATATCTTCGAAGAGCACTGCAACTGACTTCATGGCGCCCCTTAAGTCCACCTGTGAAACTCTGTGAGTTCTCTAGGCTATTGATGCGTTATGTGGTTGGAGGCTACTGAGGTCAATGGTGAGAGCGTTAAAAGCGGGAGTGAAATTAACTCTATTTAGAAATTACTTTCGATGAAATTAGAATTTGTTATGTTACTTCTGGGGAAAGGAGAACTATTTTGCTGAATTAACAACGGCCTTGGAAAGTTGTTAATGTATAAAAAGTATCATTTCTGCGGTGGTCATTCTTGGGCGATACAGCCAAAGTTAGGCGTTCTAGACCTCTCCTTATTTGTAGGGTTCCAACATGACAACTAGTAAACGGATGATGCAGATCTCACTGAGGGGTTTGTGGCACGAGTTGACGAGCCTGTTAAAGGTGACTTTCTCTCGAAAATTTTTTGTACTTTGCGGCAAATCTTCGTTTAATGAAAACTGGTCTAGGTAGGGCGAACCTGCTCAAAGGTTAACCTCCTCTTTAATTATTTGGTTATACACTCACATCTTTTAGCATTTTGCAAAATTTTCTCTTTCATATTCCAAATTTAAAGAAAATAACTCTATAAAATGGACAACATTGGGGCCAACTGATTGCATGAAACTTTAGCCAAGTGTCAACTTTACAGGGCAAAAATTCCATTGAAATCAATTGAATTGGAGAAAACCTCTGTTTGCTTTGAAGAGAGGTAACCTTAAAAATGCCTATGCCTTAAAAGAGTTGTTCAGGGTTCCTTGTGCTTCTTTTGTCCTTTCCAGTTTCCACAGAGATCACAGAAGAGATTTGTCTTCGAAACTTTCTCACAAATAGATGTTTCAAAAACGTGTTTATATGTTGTATTAGGATTTATTCTCTCTAATATTAAATTTAGTTTAATCACTCAGCAATTCAAACCATTGGATATTTGAATAGTACTATATTCTCACCGACCTTCTGCTCTCCTTACAAAATATTTAGATATGGGGAGTGCTTCGGAGACTACTTGTAGTTAGCGTAAAGTAAGGATTCTTAGCCAGGCTGACCGCAGTTAGAAATTTACTCGCGGCTCAAAAGCAGGAGGTGCAGTCTTCGAAATTTGTTTGTAAATGGTAGTTCAGAAATCTCGACTACAGGTTGAAGTGTTTTCACTGCATTTCTCGTGAACTGCAACAGGGAAACGAAAAGAAATATAATTGCTGCAAGGAAACACGAACGGACAAAATGGCGGATACTTACAATTCAATCGCAGGTAGGCCTTGTTTTCACTTCTTGTTATCTTGGATAAACTTGACAGAGAATAACGAAACTTGTAAACTTTCAAAGTATGGCGTCAACAAAGCTATTTTCGTGCGCTTTTTCTACTTAATAGGCCCATTCCCCTTTCAAACAAACATTGCGAGGTTGTAAACACGAAAGCCTTCGAAGCAGCTGGCGATAGGAATAGGGCGAAAGGACTCTACCGGGCGAGTAAAAAGCTTGCACCTGACCTGTTAAAAATTGGAAAAAATAATCCAATAGACTGATCTAAAAAATCCTTGCTTTCATCTATCGAAAAAAGTCTTACTTAAATTTAGAGACCAAGGTTTGGTATTTATGCCATTTTATTATGCCCGAGGAAAAGGCTGGTCAGTTTTTTACCTTCTAAACAGCTTTAAAAACAATTTTTTTATCATGGGGGATGAAAAACAGATGGACTAGGTTTAGTTGAAGGCTCTACTGTCTCAATTCTGCATTTATTTTTAAGACAAAACGATCATTACAATGTTCTCATGTAGCATAGCTTGTACGTAAAACATTGCCCAGCCTTTGGTATTGGCCTAACAAAAGCTCCGAAACCAACATTACGATCACCTTTACGGCGACTAAATGCTTACAAAATCTCCAAAATTTGTATTCTGAACTGAAAGTTAGACTTTTATCGACTTTTACGAAATCTTTGAGAATGGTCAACTAAACTAATTTCCACCAGTGTTCAAAAGGTTTAACCCTATTTCAAATGGAGTATTTTTTTGATGTTTTGGCATGGGGGAGGGATAAGACTTTACTCAATTGTTCTTTGGACAATAAGCTTTTCAACTATAACAATCGTAATTAATTATGCACGTGAGTCGTTGCTAGGCGACCAAAAACAGAGGAAAATTGGCAAAAAAAATATTCTATTTAATTAATTACTAGACCGATTTTAATGAAAATGGCGTTAAATAGTAGGAAACACAATGTAGAATCAAAATATATACTGTGAAGCAATTCTAAGCATCTATTTTTAGAACAATTAGCATTTAATTATCTCTTTGTTCTCCGGACGGATGGTCACTGCAGTTTTTTCATAGTTGTCTTCCTTTTTCTAATCCATATAGACTCCAAATGCATGAAACAAGCAAGATAAAGCTAATTTGCAACAAAATTTTCAATTCATACACTTATTTAGTCGAAAAATGATGTCATCAATGTAAATGACGTCATAGATATTAAATTTTGCTGATATCAGCAAATATAAAAACTGTATTTTCAAATGAAAGCTCTCTTTATGGTGAATCGAATTATACATGTTTCAAGTAATTCAGACAAGAAACAAGTTATGGACGTTTTAACCTTTTTTGTTGACCACTCTCCAAATATGATGCTATTGTAGTCACGTGATCAACTTTAGAACAATGATGTATTGAAATTATATTTGGCAACTAAATTCTGCTAAAAGTAAGTAAGGTTTGGTTGTCATATCTTGTGTCGTTTAGGCGCAATATACCGGGTGTCCCAACAAACTGTGTACAAGTTTGAAAAATTCTGATGCCCAGAGTTTTCCTCAAATCATCCCAAAGCTATTTTTATGTTAACTCTAAATGGATTAATTAAATTTTGATATTTTCATGATAATTCTCGGTAACTTGGTTGCAGATTAATACATCAGCAAGTGTAAAATTTCCTCTAAGGCCCAAACCAGAGCTTCTAGTGGAGAAAGAGCTAACGATTCTAATGAAGGCAGAAGCATGTCGGCCCTCAACGTCCAAAGCTGATATGCCTTGTGATTATTATTGTTAGCCACCTAGAGGAAGACATTACCAAGGAACACTCATATAACATTATCATTAATCAAGAGATTTCTTTACTTTTACTTTACTTAAAAATTGCAATTTTAACAATAACTGGTTCATTGAAGTAAAGGTAAAGAATTGCCTTGACCAATAAGAAACAGTGATAAAATTTCTCAAGGGAAGTCTTTGAGATTTAGTTTCTTATAGTATTGCTCAATCCAAATCAGTGGCAAATTGTTTGCTGAGAATATCGAGGGTTTTTTTCTTTTTTATATAAATTCAATGTAAAAAATTGACAATTACGAATTACCTAACTACGAATGAGCTACCATACAACACTACAAAATCGATACCAAGGGGAGCAATAGATCATGACTACCCCAAGGCCTTCACATGAAGAACATAAACCTAAAATATAACTAAATATACAATTACGAAAAGCTAAATATAAACTACACTACTAACGATTAAAAACTAATGGATACTATACTAGATTCTGTCTGACACTAGATGTTAGGCACTAGACACTAGATGTTGCGATGAATGAAATATTGATACGAGCGCAAACCCGTTCTTGTAATTTTTATTGGAGACTATGCCTGACATCTAATGTGAAACAGAATTTACAAAGAAAAAGAACATTTACGTTAAGGGACTTGGTGGCTGCTTAGTACATAACTGAAGTTTCAAAAGATCTTAATCAAAAACCGACCAGTTTCGTGGATGAAACGTAACGTAATTAAGAGTATATTTCTGTTCAAGTCATTTGAAAGGTCTTGATCACCATATAACAAAAGCTGCGTCAAAGCATCATTTGAAAGATTGATGATTTGTACAAATGGTCGTAATAATTCTACAATTCCAGCGAGAAGATCTTGTTGTTGAACATCAAAAGAAGGGCACAGCAACAAAAAGTGCTCCGTATCCTCAATGCCATCGCTTGTTAGGCACATTGGGTTTATGGTCTCCCTAAAATTATGCTTCAATTTGTGGAAATTTAACTTGCTGAGACCAACCCTAAGTTGAGTAAGATAGAATAATCCTATTGGATCGTGAATTCCAAAAACAGATTTTGCAGGGGGGAGGATTTTTGATAAGAGCTTTTTCTTAAAAACAGCAACAGAAGATGCAAGTCTCAATTCAGGCTCAAGCCTATTCCATTCGGATAAACAGTGAGGATAGAAGCTAGATTTTAATTTTTCTGTCCTTGCCTTTAATCGCCCAACGACATCCTGGTTGCGAAGGCGGTCCTGCGGCTGATGAAGAGGGGGAATTGGACCTACTGTATAGTCAGGGCTAAGGTTATTTACAAACTTGTAGAACAAGGTAAGGCGTCTACTCCATCTTTGGGAACTTAAGGTTACTGTAACCCTTCAGACAGCGATTAAGAAACTCTATTTTCCACGGCCGTTTCTTAAACTATACCAAACAAAATTTTATGTTATTCGAAGCAGAATTAAACGCGGAATACCATAAAAATATAACCAGTTGCTTAAATAAAAATGCATATCATTTATTCCAGATTTTAGGCGAAATCGACCACCCT
Source organism: Aurelia aurita (assembly GCA_004194415.1). NCBI lineage: Eukaryota > Metazoa > Cnidaria > Scyphozoa > Semaeostomeae > Ulmaridae > Aurelia > Aurelia aurita. The sequence continues at coordinate 2,991,164 of REGM01000008.1, read as the reverse complement.
TGCGAAAAAATCTTGATGTACCCTATCGGGCATTGTTCGACCAAACCTATCTATGTACCAAAGACTTAAGGTTACGGTAAACGTTTGTAGGCCGAAAAAGCCAATTTTCGGATTTTTTCAAATCTCAGAAACCCAACTTTTAAGAAACACAAAGATACCATCTTTGGAAGTAACAAACATGTTGAACAAGTAGAATTCTTGATCGAAAGAAGGATGCTACAACTTCTCACGCAAAGTTGTTCTGTGTGGTTTAAATTATAATCCTAGCTTTTTGACCTATTAAGTCGATCGTGTGTTACAAAATAAACATGAAACCACATTTTATGTATCGATTCCTTTGTTTAAATGGATTGATTGCTTCTTAAGCGGTAATTGCTTGACCCGGATTACAGTGTGGTTTAAGTGACCTTAGTATTTACATTTTAAATGCCATCAGTAAAATTCCCTTTTTTCAGGATTTACAAATCCACTAGGTACAGGTACGAAAAAGCTATTTTGTACCCTAGGAACCAATCGAATGGCTCCACATTTTGCACACTACCAGAGCAGGCTTCAGGCAAGCAAAGTGTGTCTCAGAACCTTGGCATGTCCTCTGGTCCGCCTTTTATAGCCAAATATAACTGTACGAGGGCAGAGAAGTTATTTCCAAATTTATGACAGCGTGTATTATCAAGGGAAGGAGGACTTTAAAGAATCTGAGACAC
>REGM01000008.1:2971914-2990201 GCA_004194415.1 Aurelia aurita | reverse complement strand
TTTAGCAGGAATATGGTAAATAACATCACCATAGTCCAGGTGGGGTCGAACATAGAGCTTATATAATTCGTTTAGGGTATGCCTGGGCAGATATTTGGAGAGATATTTCAGCAAACCAATGCCCTTTCTTGTTTTAGAAATGGCAGATTTGATATGAGCTGAGAAAGATAGCTTTGAGTCCAGGATAATTCCTAAATGTTTATGTTCATTTACTTTCTTCACTGGCATGTCGTTAAAAAGGATCACTGGATGATCAATTTCACTTTTCTTCCTTGAAAATGTTAATTCAACAGCTTGTTCTTGAGGATCAGGATTAAATGACATTCTCCAAGTGTGAGCCCACCGACTTATCAAGTCCAAGTCATGGTTCAAATCATTGGCCGCTGTACTGGAATCATTTACCACTGTGAACAATGATGTATCATCAGCAAATAACTCAACATTGCACTTCAAGCCTATAGCTAGATCATTTATATACACAAGGAAAAACAAGGGTCCTAGAATAGAGCCCTGGGGCACCCCTGCCGAAATATCTCCCCAATTAGAACTCTGCCCATTCAGTACAGTCCTCTGCTTTCGATCCTTGAGAAAACTTTGGATTAGAAAAAGAAGTTGTCCTGAGACACCACATTGTTTTAATTTATAAATTAGACCATCGTGCCATACCCTATCAAATGCTTTAGAAATGTCAAGATACACAGAACGAACATCAAGGGGAGGATTACAGTCAAAAGCTTTAAATATTGTATGTGTTATTAAGAGTAACTGGTTCACTGTTGAGTCTCCTGGACGAAAACCTGATTGATTTGGGTTTATTAGTTCATGTGATACAAGATGTGAGTAAAGAGAATCGTATATGAGTTTTTCAATTATTTTCCCAAAAATTGTCAAAAGAGAAATAGGACGGTAATTCCCCTTCACATTGTTCTAATTTTTCTTATGAACAGGCACGAATATGGAGGTTTCTACAGGGTGTCCCAAAAAAGTTGTGCCCCATTTGTGTGGCTGCTGTGGAGGAGCTGTAGCTTCTATTGTCCCGTTGCATTGGGTATACTGTATTGGATATACTGTATTGGATATACTGTAGCTTCTATTGTCCTACAGTTGCATTGGATATACTTCAACTTTGAGTTTGAGACCTTGTTATAGCCAATCGGACACGCAGTTGCTGATTTATGGCGGAAGAAAGTCAAAAAGTGAAATCTTCAAAAACAGCACTTTCTTTGTTCTCCAAAAATCAAGTAAATACTGCAAGAAAGGGTTAATCAGAATTTTTTCTACAGTTGATAAAGGGTTAATTGTATTGTTTACTGATAACACAATACCATGAACCCCTTGCAAAATGCATAAACAATTGAAATAAAACGCTAGAATCATTTCTTGCAATATTTACTTGATCTGGGATTTTTGGAGAACAAAGAAAGTGCTGTTTTTGAAGTTTTCACTTTTTTGACTTTCTTGCGCCATAAATCAGTAACCGTTTATGCGATTGGCTAAAACAAGGTCTGAAACTCTAAGTTGAAGCCTATCCTATGCAACAGTATCAAAAGAGCATACAGGAAATTTGTCTGCCGCTGACTAAAGGGTACCGCAGGCCGATCCGAATTATTTGTACAATGGCTGCTTTGGCATGACGCAAATAATTCCTGTCTGTTCGTTGGCTCAAGACCCGCTGAAAACTGAGCTTGAACACGCAAAAGCACAAGATTTAACTTCGTTTCTTTTTAATCATTCTGGACTCAAGCTAATAAATAAGTTTATCTGGGAATTCAGTTGAGTCAATCATTCTTCAAAGCAAATGTTGTGAAGGGTGTAGCAGCGCCACTCATGTTCGAGAAACCTTCCTTGCCGACTGTCCGACAGAAATAAGATAACCATAGGGTAAGTCAACACAAATTTTCAATGAAACCTACCTCCCAGGAAAAACAAAGAAAAAAGACGTAAGTAACTTGAATTTACTCGTTAATATTTAAAACCAGAGCATAATCTTTACCTTCAACAATACAACACAATTCTCTCGAGGACATTGTTAAATTTTAATAATTGCAATTCTAAATTTTTCTTCTATTTGACAAATTAAATATTTTTAAATATTCCTCACGTGAAATACGACTCAATCCAAAAACAATAAGATAATTTAGACAAGCAACTCATTACAAAAACAGAACCTGGACATCAACTAAACACAAAAGACAAATGCATTTGTAATATTAATAGCCTAAATTCTCTTCGAAAACAACAAATCTAAGGTCTAAAAACACCACTGAAAAAACGGAGAAAATCACAAAATCCCCACTTTGCCTCGATGAGTACTTTTAAGTATGAAAGCAGTATTTAATTAGCGATCTTTTGGGCTCAAGCAGATATTTGGGAAAAAATCCGTTTTTCTTCTGTGAAGTTTCCCCCGTAAAGCAATACAACGTCTGATTAAATGTGGCGGATTCTCTTCGAAAACAACAAATCTAAGGTCTAAAAACACCACTGAAAAAACGTAGAAAATCACAAAATCCCCACTTTGCCTCGATGAGTATTTTTAAGTATGAAAGCAGTATTTAATTAGCGATCTTTTGGGCTCAAGCAGATATTTGGGAAAAAATCCGTTTTTCTTCTGTGAAGTTTCCCCCGTAAAGCAATACAACGTCTGATTAAATGTGGCGGATTCTCTTCGAAAACAATAAATCTAAGGTCTAAAAACACCACTGAAAAAACGGAGAAAATCACAAAATCCCCACTTTGCCTCGATGAGTATTTTTAAGTATGAAAGCAGTATTTAATTAGCGATCTTTTGGGCTCAAGCAGATGTTTGGGAAAAAATCCGTTTTTCTTCTGTGAAGTTTCCCCCGTAAAGCAATACAACGTCTGATTGAATGTGGCGGATTCTCTTCGAAAACAATAAATCTACGGTCTAAAAACACCACTGAAAAAAGGAGAAAGTCACAAAATCCCCACTTTGCCTCGATGAGTATTTTTAAGCATTAAAGCAGTATTTAATTAGCGATCTTTTGGGCTCAAGCAGATGTTTGGGAAAAAATCCGTTTTTCTTCTGTGAAGTTTCCCCCGTAAAGCAATACAACGTCTGATTAAATGTGGCGGATTCTCTTCGAAAACAATAAATCTAAGGTCTAAAAACACCACTGAAAAAAGGAGAAAATCACAAAATCCCCACTTTGCCTCGATGAGTATTTTTAAGTATGAAAGCAGTATTTAATTAGCGATCTTTTGGGCTCAAGCAGATGTTTGGGAAAAAATCCGCTTTTCTTCTGTGAAGTTTCCCCCGTAAAGCAATACAACGTCTGATTGAATGTGGCGGATTCTCTTCGAAAACAATAAATCTACGGTCTAAAAACACCACCACTGAAAAGACAAAGAATGTCTTCATATAATCCCCTACTTGTCTTGGTAAGATCTTTGAATTATTGTGATGAAATTGTATAAGTAAGGATCGTTTTCTCAACAATGCTTTTCATCTGACACCCTATCACATGTTTTTATGGCTCGTATAATTCTCTTCGGTCGGGAGCAATGTCCACTATCTATCTATTTTACTGGACATCATCTTTGCATCAGTTTTGTTTTCAGTTCCTCTTTATAATTGTTGTCTACTGTTTGTAATTCTTAATTTGATTCAAACTTCTACTTTTAGAATTCTGCCCCGCCTAATCTAACCCTTTTAGGGACCTACTAAACTGCTCTAAATTAACAAGGTTACTTCCATTAACTCCGTTACCAAAATATTTTTTACAAACCAGTGTCAAGTAGTTGCAAAATTCGTGTATGTATTGCGTACTTGCGAAAGCAATCAGCGCACCCCTTTCTAAATGGCGATGGCTATCAAACACCCATATGCTGCCTCTTACAATGCATAGGGCCATTGCTTTGTCGGGACTAGCGATAAGGACGGATGTGACGGTTGGAGATAGCTTGCTTAAGGAAATGAGGTTGCTTGCAAGTTGATCTGCATCTAGAATCGCAATCATCGGTTGAGGCATGTAGAGCTCAACATCAGATTGCTCGATGACGTCTTCAACCATCAAATTTGGTGTGTCTGCCGATGGATCGATGTTTTCATATAATATGTTTCCCTCTGCAATGACGCCACAATATCGGCTCACAAGCTCATCTAGGTTGGCTATGACATCCGATGACAACAAAGATCCTTGAATTGTTGCAACGCAAGCCAACACTGAAACCGCGGTACATGAATTGGTGCCGATCCCGTACCCAACTAATCCAGATTGTGATGCATGGGGTGGTAATAGAAATTCTACAACATTTCCATATTTCATGTAAATTCGATCATCTGCAACTGCTGCATCCTTTCGTTTTGGCTTAACGTGCCAGTCACATGAGCATGACACTTTTCCCCCACCTTTGATGCACTTATTCGCTGGACAAGAGGGGCATTGAAAAAGTTCTTCTTTCTTGCCTTGCTTGTGGCCCTTTTTAATGTGACCACATGTTTTGCAGTGGGGTGGTTTTTTGCTTTGTTGGGCTGGGGTAAAGTTCTGATAGGCTGAACTGGTCTGCAAGGGGCTCAGAGGATTCAGCTCATCGATCTTTTTATGTAAAGCATTAATCCCTTCTTCAAACATCTTCCCGTCTGTTGCTTTTACTCTTTCTGCCTTTACTTCATCTTCCATCACTTCGTCCGTGTCCAAGGAATGAGCAGGTACATTTTTATTTGTTTCTCCTTGCCCAATGATTCCCTTGATGGCAGCTAATGCCAGCCTTTTTGTCTCTTTCTTTAAATGGGACCTGCATATTGGGAAATGGCTGAGACTCTTCAAACAGGTTGTGTGAAATGAATGCCAGCATCCTTCATTTATCATCCATTCTTCATCTGGATCTCGTTTACTGCAAGATGGCATATCACAGACACGATTCGGGTTTGGTTTCCAATCTGTGTGGTAGCCAAACGGGTAAACATTCATTTTCGTGTCCTCGCTGCAGTAGCTCTTTAGCATTTGATCCAAGTCATTTTTGTCAAATTCTGTATCTGAATCTATTGTTGCAATTCTCGAAAACATGCCAGTGAGGAAGTTTGCTGCAGACAATTTAAGGGATTGAAGCTGATGGTGAGAGAAAGACGAATTCTTGGGTGGAGTGAAATTACTTCTAAAGTTGTGCTGGGACTTCTTAGATTGAAAAACAGCCATTGCTTTTTTTCGCAGCATCAAAGGATCATCGCTATCTTTTGTTTGGGCTCGAATGATCGAGTGGGTATTTTCGACACCATATTCGTCTGAAATGTTCAAATAATCTCGAAAACAATTGAACATGTCACGATTGCTCTTTCTCCAGAAGATGATGTTTGATAACCAGATTAATGGTGCCTTGTCGTAATGATGTCGCTTGAAACAATAAAACATTAACCATGCGAACTTCATTGCCAAAAAATATTCAGTAAAATTGTTTGAACGGAAAGTTATGCTGTATATCGAGAGAACCAAAGGAATGTAACTGTCAAGGAGATTCAAGAAGATACCATAAAGTGGATGCTTGCATTGTAAGAATTTTGTCCTCACTTGTGAACGAACCAGTGTCCACCCACCATAAACAATTTCTAGAATNCATTCATTTTCGTGTCCTCGCTGCAGTAGCTCTTTAGCATTTGATCCAAGTCATTTTTGTCAAATTCTGTAGCTGAATCTATTGTTGCAACTCTCGAAAACATGCCAGTGAGGAAGTTTGCTGCAGACAATTTAAGGGATTGAAGTTGATGGTGAGAGAAAGACGAATTCTTGGGTGGAGTGAAATTACTTCTAAAGTTGTGCTGGGACTTCTTAGATTGAAAAACAGCCATTGCTTTTTTTCGCAGCATCAAAGGATCATCGCCATCTTTTGTTTGGGCTCGAATGATCGAGTGGGTATTTTCGACACCGTATTCGTCTGAAATGTTCAAATAATCTCGAAAACAATTGAACATGTCACGATTGCTCTTTCTCCAGAAGATGATGTTTGATAACCAGATTAATGGTGCCTTGTCGTAATGATGTCGCTTGAAACAATAAAACATTAACCATGCGAACTTCATTGCCAAAAAATATTCAGTAAAATTGTTTGAACGGAAAGTTATGCTGTATATCGAGAGAACCAAAGGAATGTAACTGTCAAGGAGATTCAAGAAGATACCATAAAGTGGATGCTTGCATTGTAAGAATTTTGTCCTCACTTGTGAACGAACCAGTGTCCACCCACCATAAACAATTTCTAGAATCAGTGAAGTTCTCCAAGGCTTTGGCTTTTCAGCAAGCTTGCTGTGGGGAAAGACATTTTCATAAATGTACTTGAAGAAAGAGTGGAAGTTGACCATGACATCTTCTCTGGCGTTCAAGGAAATGTGTAAAGGACCTATCATTGGCACAGCAGATTGAAGGGGGTTCGTAAACATCGAGTTGTCTGCAATTGTTGCTGACCCATGGTTAAAATTACGCGCATATTCATGAAGAGATGGAAATTGCAGTTGATTCTCATTTTGTTGCTCTTCGCTCCTAGTGTTATTTGTCGGCAAGTTGCAAGATGACAACACAGCTTGGCGAGTGTAAAATTGGGCAGGCCAATCTCCAGGAACGATAACTGCATACTGTGACATATATTCACTTATTGCAGATTCGAGAACATGACCAAGAGCCTCTTCAAAATTTGTCCTACTCTTTAATGGCTGCTCTACAAACTCAACAAGATGTAAGTTGTCGAGACAGCGCATTTAGCGAACGTTTTCTGAGCTTTGGTAGCGGTGCACATCAAGCCTGTGTCTTTCATATTCTGGATCAAAGAACGTGTTTCGCAACCACTCGGGCATGGCGTTGGCATACATTTGACCATAAGAATGCATAGATGATAAAGTAGTCATCTCTTCCACGAGATCTACAACACCAACGCCATTTGGGTGATGGAGCTGCTCGACCGTTGTCAAAGGGATAGCTGGGATATCAGGAAAGATCCTGCAAACGATAGTACACATACATGCAGCAGCAGATGTTTGCTCAGAAGTTGGACGATGTCTTGAATGAATGCATGTACAATCGTCAATGATGAAAGTAAAAAGCCACTGGTTTTGAATTGCTGTCATCACAGCTTTGTCAACTTCTATTTTGTTCAAAAGAGCCATGCGAGTGACCTCATTTGATACAGTTTTGCGGCAGACGGAATTGCCCAGCTTGAACTCTGTGTCAATGCCTTCCTGCTTTAAATGATTGAACCTGAGGTACAGACCATGCTCTTTTTGCATATAGTTGCATTTTTGGCTTTTTCCATAACACATCTTATATAGAATATCAACTGTGCGAAATTCATTGCTCCTTCTCTTTTTTTCTGACTGCCTATTATCACTCATCGATTTTAAAATGTTGTCAAAAATCGTCTCTGCACCATTTTCCATACAAAAATGTCGAAAATCTGTCGGATTGTATATAATTTCACGTTGATTCTGTCCGAAGGCTTCATGCATTGCTGTTTTGAGACGGGATATTTCTGTTTTCAGATCTGTACCTGGAAAAAGATAAAAAAGAGTAAAATTTACTATTAGCAGTTGAGCTGATGCTGAGTTTAAACCTGCAATATTTTATATTTGCAAAGGAAGAGCAGTTAACTTCCAACAAGTTCCACTTGGTGTCTAGGTGACACTCACTTGTCTTTTTCAATTTATTTCTGGAATACCGGCTCTTGGTGTCAAGGAAGACTTCTTTGTGTTAAGGAGGACATTGCTTTCTTCTTAGTTTCAAGGAGGACGTTGAGTTTTATGTCATGGAAGACATTGCAAGTTGACCTACAGTTCTTCGTGAACGCTTTCTTTAAGAAAATATCGCCTTGTTCTCCACCTACCTGCTGCCAAAATTTTTTATGAGTTTCTTAATTCTTGAATTCTATAACTGTAGACCAGTTTATTTTCTGTCAAAAATGTTTTGGGATACACGTTTTTTTATAAATACGCGTTTAAAAATTTCTTAATTTAAAATGAAAATTTCGGCATTTTAGTAGTAAAATTTTCTTAATTTGGTTCTTATTTCTTAAATGCATGAATTATCATGTAGTTTCCAACACTGCTGCAAATATGTTTCTTGACATATAGAACATCAGGTGGGAAGAGAAAAAAGTGTCCTATTGCGTTTAAAACATAAAACCGTCAGTTAATATCACTCAAGAGTTCAACAACATATTTATCATAATATCTTTGAATTTTGCTTTTGAAAGTTTTTTAGCTCTTTGAGAACTTAGTACTAGAGTTTCTTAAATTTTCGGCCATCCTAGTACTAATTTCTTATAAACCAGTTTCCTATAAAAAAACGTGTACTTATTTTGATCTTGAAATAAGTGTTAACAGAATCCATACTCAGAACTCAATTTATTTCGAATTCAGAAAGAAACCGCTTATAAGAAACTCCTGTGGCTTTTTCCAGAAATTTAAGAAACTCTACCAGCAGCGACCAGAGGTCAGTTCATGGTTAAGAAAGCCTATCCAACTTTTGTTTTGAGTTGCAAAGGCTTTCAACAAANCAACACCAGATCAAGCAATCAACCATGTAAACAACAAATCTAGACCGAAAACCGTAATTGATACACAAGAAGTATATACCTCGTTGCCTGGCAAAAATCTGAAGGCTAGTGTAGTCGGAAAAAAGAAGAAACGACGAAATGGAAACTCCAACAGCAGCAACAACATCAGCAACAACAACAACAACAACGCAAGGTCAGATGCAGTGGATAAAGATGGACAAGAAACCACACGCCAAGGGAAGCCCAGTAAGAATACAACAGCAAAAACATCCCAGCAACAAAGGAAAATCTTACTGTTAGGTGATTCACATGTTCGTAGACTAGATGAAAAGAAACTGCTGTCAAAATCCTTCAATGCCAAAGGAATTGGTGGACTGAAAAGCGATCAGATCATATCACGACACAAACACACTATCAATAGTGTGGCTGCCAGCACAGATGAAGTAATAATACACATTGGCAGTAATGATATTTCTAAAGGTATCCCTCAGCAGCAAATTATCAACAACGTGGACTCTGCTGGTAAGCGAATCAAGGAAATTAACCCTAATATCAATATAACATTATCATCAATTTTTCTTGAAGCCTATGACACTTCCAAGAACATTAATGTTGTAGAAACTAACCTTGCATTGAAGCGCTATTGTCTCTCACAGGGGTGGGACTTCATAGACCATAGCAATATCGCCTTCAGACATTTAGATGGAGGTGGTATGCATCTCTCCCCTGAGGGCAATCGCCTCTTTGCAAGAAATCTAACAGCACATGCAAAGTCTGGGTAGCAGGTCTACTGGGGTGGAAGTAGTTGACCTACCTCCGCCCCAAACTCTTAACAGAGAGAATGCCTGCACTGCAGGTTCCTTGCCTGAAAATCTAACACCCACTAGCGAGACTGTGGCATCTGGCGGGTGTCATCAGCATCTAGGATTCAAAAGGGGCATGGCAATTGCATCCCTGAATATCAACGGTCTTCGCAGTCACCTAGACGAGGTTCAGTTGTTAATCAGGGACCTTGGGATTCAAATCCTTGCCTTAAATGAGACTAAGCTCGATCCAGACTACCCAAAGGAGTTAACCAGTGTGGCTGGCTACCAACAAGAACGTCTGGATAGGACATGCAATGGGGGAGGCGTTTCTATTTATATCAGGGACTCTATCAAGTACAAACGTCGCTTGGATGTCCCTATTGATGACCTGGAACTCATTTGTATTGAGGTTGAACCACCAAAAAGCAAGTCCTTTCTTGTTCTTGTTTGGTACCGGCCACCCAGTGACCCTGTTGGATCTTTCAATAAGCTGGAAAAGGCTCTCTCTTTTTTGGACAAAGAGGGTAAAGAAATGATCCTCTTAGGAGACACAAACTGTGATCTCACTCCAAAACAAGCTGAGCAGCCCATAGACAATGATTCAAAGCACATGCTTGATCTCTATGAGTTGTTCAGCTTTACACAGCTTATTGAGGAACCAACCAGGGTCACTTTAACTACTTCTTCCATCATTGACCATGTTGCTACAACATGTGCCAGAAACATTGTAAAATCTGGGGTGCAAGAAGTTTCCTTGAGTGATCATTATATGGTCTACTGCATTCGAAAATTTAATGGAGCAGTAGAGAAAGGCCATAAAATGATCAAAACTAGGAAAATGAAAAATTTCAACAAAGAGGCGTTTCTGGCTGATGTTTCTGGCATATGTTGGGAGCAAATGCTTACAGGAACAGATGACATAGATGTTCTTGTAAACAATTGGTCAGACCTATTTTCTTTGATCATAGAAAAGCATGCCCCGATAACTGAAATGCGTGTATCAGAGAAATACTGCCCTTGGATTGATCATGACCTTAGAAAACTTATGCAGACCAGGGATAAGCTAAAAAAGGCTGCAGCCAAAAGAAAGTCCCCATTCCTTATGGATGCATACAGACAGGTCCGTAATAAGATCAATGTCCTTAACCTGCAACTAAAGAAGCAGTATTATACTAATAAGATCTCTGCATGTCAAGGTAATATGAAAGAGTCATGGAAGGCAATCAATGAACTCCTCAACAAGAGATCAAAGTCCAGCAATATTGATTGTCTGAAAGAGTCTGGTTCAGAAACTGTTCACAAAAAAGATATTTCTAATGCAATGAATAGTTTCTTTTGCTCAGTAGGTAAGGATCTTGCTGACAAAATAGATCCAGCCCCAAATCCCCTTCTTGCAGGTGACTATGAAATTAACAAACATAAGGCAACATTCCACTTCAGGACTATTAAAGTGCAGGAGATCAGGGATGCATTTGCCACGGTTAAGACAGCAAAGAGCTTTGGGACTGACAACATCTCTAGCTACTTTCTGAAGCTTGCGCTGCCTTTTATTGAAAACTCGCTTGCTTTCTTGTTTAATACATCTATTGAAACAAGCCGTTTTCCTGACTCATGGAAAGTAGCTAGAGTTACTCCAATTTTCAAAGATGGAGATAAGACTGAAAAGTCTAACTATCGACCAATATCAGTCTTGCCTGTCATCTCAAGGCTCTTTGAAAAACTAGTAACAAATCAGCTGTACCAGTATATGAAGGATAATGGTCATTTTTCATCTGGCCAATCCGGCTTTTTGCGCCTTCATTCAACAGTAACATGCTTACTTAAAAATACCGACGACTGGTACAGCGGTTTGGATCTTGGTAAGCTTGTGGGGCTAGTGTTCATTGACCTCAAAAAGGCATTTGATACCGTAGATCACAAAATTCTCTGCAAAAAGCTCGAGCTCTACGGTGTACAGCAGCGTGAACTCTCTTGGTTTAAATCTTACCTATCCAACCGTAAACAGTTTTGTAGGGTTAATGGCGTTGATTCAAAGATTGGGGACGTAGAAGTTGGTGTGCCGCAAGGTTCATGTCTTGGCCCTCTTCTCTTCCTCATCTACATCAATGATCTCCCACAGGCTGTCCAAGATTCTAGCGTGTCCATGTATGCTGATGATACCAGTTTGTGCTACCAGTCTCATGATTTGACTCGGCTGAATGAGGCTATTAACAGCGATCTTAAGAAACTGGATACTTGGTTACAAGGCAACAAGCTTTCCTTGAATGTTGCAAAAACTCACTCCATGCTTATCTCTACCAAGCAGAAACACAACATTCTCAAAGGTCAAAATAAAGAATTGACATTGAAAATACGCGATGATGAGCTTGAAGTAGTCAAAAAGACGAAATACCTTGGTGTGCAAATTGATTGCTCTTTGGATTGGAAAGAACAAATCAAAGCAGTTTCTGCCAAGGTCTCCAGGGCAGTTGGTTTTTTGAAACATGCCAAGTCTTTTGTACCGAAAGAAACTTTGCAAACGCTCTACAGGGGCATTGTTGAGCCGCACTTTCGATACTGTTGTTCTGTTTGGGGCTGCGCCGGTTTGACTGAAATTAGTCAGTTGCAAAAACTTCAAAACCGTGCTGCTAGGATCATTACAAATAGCAACTTTGACGCCCCAAGCAGACCTCTTGTTGAAGGGCTGGGATGGAAGACCGTTGGCGAACTGATTACTGGTGAATCTAAGACAATGGTCTTCAAGTCCCTGTATGAGCTGGCTCCACAATACCTCTGTGACCTTTTCACCCGCAATTCACAATGCTCATCATATAGCCTTCGTAATACGGGGACCGACTTGAGGTTGCCAATGAAAAGGTCAGCAAATGGCCAGAGATGTTTTTCGTATAGAGGTGCAAAACTGTGGAACAGCCTCTCAGCCGAGTCAAAGCAGGCATCCTCTCTGTATAGTTTTAAGAAAACTATTTAAAACGGGGTTTCTTTCTTTTGATTTTAAATTTTCGTTAATATCATTGTACATTTGTTTCGAATATTGTAAATAGGGTTTTATAGTTTAATTTGATTAATAACTTTTTAATTTACTTTTGTTTAGATTGTAATGAACGTTTTTATCGGAAAGCCCCTTGAAAACCAGCTTCTGCTGAAGGGCAACCCTCCTTAAAAGAATTGAATATGAAATAAAAAAATATGATATGAGTCAAAAAAATGTTCAGACGTTTGAAAGCCTGTCGCTCTCAAAACATTTATCAGATTCCTATAAAGTGATAATACCTGTGTGATAGCTGAAGGGCTAAATTGCTAGCAAATTTTATCAAGGATTTTACGCCTGTTTTGAAGGATTCCGAGATGAAGCATTTTTGTAAAGTCGCTTGTTATTCGAGAACGATTCGATCGATTTTGATAAACTAAATTTTCTTATCTAAGTTAATATGTTAGCTACACAGATACTACCAGTTTATAAGCAAGCTGGTTCCGAGTGCCAGCAGCCTCCTTTTGGGTCATGGGAACGAGGTTGGTTTATAAGAATCTGATAAATGGTTTCAGAGCTATGAGCTCAACCTGGTTCCGAGGGCCAGTTTCCTACGTCAATACTGCCATGCTGGATTAAGCAGCCTCTTTTTGGGTCATGGGAACGAGGTTGCTATGAGCTTTCACATCTCAAATCATTTTTATGACTCACCCAGTACGCTACCGTGAACTCATCTGATATATACCGGGCGAGTCAGAAAAAACGTGGGGCGTTTAGCAAGCCATATTTTGGTGAAAAACAAGTCAAATTGGGAGTGTTGAAGTTTTATATTGCAGAAGAAAGATGGAATTAGTTAGTTATAGAAATTTAGTTTGCTAAAATCGGTCATTTCTTTCCTAATCTATTAGTGTTTTTGTGATATAGCCATTTTGGTGAAAAGTATCGCTAGTAAAAGAACTTCCAGCTTGCTAACAATGACAATTTAAATGACTAGTCCCCAAGTTGGGCCCCAAGGGATACAACGTTAAGTGACATTAGTTTTTCCCTTTGTTCTCTAACACAATGCATGCATTGTTTCAATATTTTGGCAGAGAAACAGTATGTTTGTCATGGTTTAGAAGGTCAAGCGTGCATGAATATGAATCTAATTGAAGGCCTATTATAACAATCTTGCGAAACACCATTTTACTAAAATCGCTCGTAATTCTGGAACTGAAAGACCTTTCAGTTAGCTTTTCTTCTATGCAATGAACCTTAAAGAAACGAATTTGCAAATCAAGCTACATATATAAAAATTGGCAAACACCCCACGTTTTTTCTGACTCACCCGGTATAGAAATAAGGCTTCCCACCGAAAAATATACTTTGCAGATCTGCTCTGCAAAATCACTCACCGAACTGTCATCTTCAACTTCTTCACCACAATCCTTCTTACGTTTCTTGGAACCTCTGCTGAAAAGGCTAATCAAGTTACGGAATACTCCGAAAGAACCGGCAACGATGAGATAAATGGGAATATACTTCTGGATTGGACAATCGTTTTTGTACTCCACTCCTACAAAGGAATATTGAAGAAAATTATTAAGCCATTTCTTGTCCTACTACTAGGTGTCCCAAGAAAAGGAAACAGATTTGGTCGGGCCTAGCAATGAAAATTTAGCAGTAATCAATGGCAATCATTTTTAAAACGTTCCTCGATAGTTAACTTGAACATAGATACCTTGTTTGTTGATATTGGTGCTGTAAGTATTGACATGTTAATGTCGAAAATTCAAATTTGCCTCCACCTCCAAACAAGAGCTTTGGTTCTTTGGACTAAACAAATTCCTTTACAAAACATGGAATTTTGACCCAGAAAGCAATCATTTGAGATTTCATGTCAAAGGTTGATGCCTCCAAACCAAGTAGCTTCTGACGAATTCCCACAAATTCAAAACCATTTGAAGACTTTGCAATATGCTTAGAATTAATTTGGTCCTTGAAATAAATGCACATGAAGAAAAGTTCAAAATCGATATATACATATAATCAAATTTTCATGAGTTTTCAAACAATACAAGTTTCTTACTCCATCGGTAAGAAATATATAAGATATAAAAATGATCTTTTTCAGGTAGTTAAGTTTTTATAGTACTATACCTATGCTCTTGCGTATCTTCGCAATATTAACCTTCTATTCCTAGTTTAAAAAGGTTGCAAGAATGTTCAATTAAAAAACGTTAACAAAAATTATTTCAAATGTTATACCGGGTGAGTCAGAAAAATGTATCCACTGTTTGGGGGATGGTACAACAAAAACAAAACCGATTTGAAAAATTACAACTCTGTTGTCCGGCTGAGAGTTTTACCAAGTTTGAGAATTTATTCATAATTTATAATGCACAATCTTAATTAAAAATCAAGAATTCCAGAAAACTAGCTTCCATGGGCTTTGGCTAAAACTATAAGTGTGTGGCTCAATTTAATCCACTTTTCAATCATTAAAATGGTAGAATAATGTTTTTCCACCTCTGTTGCTGCTTTCTAATGATATGGAAACTGTTGCATTGTGATATGCTCTCTATCAATACCGAGCATCAAAAAGTCAAAATTTACATGATAGAGAACAGCCCATTTTTGCCTGTTTTTTGGCAAATTGAAAAATAGGACTCTTGGTTAAATCTTGATTTCAGATGGAAATAATGCACCTAAAATTACGAGGAAAATCTCAAAAATCGAGTTGCAGCATCAGTAAGATGATGGAATAAAAATTTTACAAATTGGTTGCATAACTTTTCCTGTAGGGTTTTTAAAACAGTGGATACATTTTTCTGACTCACCCATATATGGTGCCATTTATGGATCTATTATATTCAAGTGAGTAATTGCTCTTACCGATAACAATGCAAGCAATTGGAATAGCGAGGAAAAGAGCCAAGACTATCAGAAAGCCAACTGAAAAAGAGAACATTTAATTCATATGTTTGTAGGTGCAATAGAAAAACACTCAAAATCTTAAAAAAAGGTGGTGTGAATGACTGTTTATCTTTCTTAGTTATTTTGAATGGCTTGAAAATAACTTCAGGCGCTCTTTATAATTCTATGGTGAATTTTTTCGACAAAGCGCATAACTAGGGGTCTTTACAAAGACTGTCTAGAAGGAACGGTGGAGGGAAAAGAGTAAGAGGAAGGCCACAAAGATGCTTCATGGATGACATCAAATCCTGGAGTGGGATAACTGATCTAACAACCTTAAACAACAACACAGAGCAAAACAGAAAAATGAGTGTCTGAGACATTGTTATGCAGTTACACATTCTGCACCAGGCAGAGAATGCGACACTGATATATCTATATATACCGGGTGAGTCAGAAAAAACGTGGGGCGTTTGCCAATTTTTATTGATGCAGTTAAAGTTGCGAATTCGTTTCTTTAAAGTTTATTGCAAAGAACAAAAGCTAACTTAGATATGAAATTTGTTTGGTCGAAATCGGTCTTTCCGTTCCAGAATTATGAGGGATTTTTTGTAGAATGGTGTTTCGCAAGATTGTTATAATAGGCCTTCAATTAGATTCATATTCATGCAGGCTTGACCTTCTAAACCATGACAAACATACTGTTTCTCTACCAAAAAATTGAAACAACGCATGCATTGTGTTAAGAATCAAGAGAAAAAAAAGTGATTCGCAATGAAAATGACAGCATTTTGTTCAAGATACCAGTAAGCAGTCAAAGTGGTCAATCATGCAATCACATAATTTCAAAAAGATGCAAAATTTTTGTCTGCATAGAAAAATCCATGACACAGGGATCATGTTGTAGGGAATGTTCTCTCGTAAAAAAACGCTTGCAGCATAGGAAACTTGAATATGATAACATAAAGGACACAAAAAACTGCCTTTTGGGTAGACAAGAGTTTGCCACTAAAATTTCTGTGCTTGAGAAAGAGAAGAGAAATGCAGTTAAAAGGGTTGGGTACTGGAAAGACAAGTTCCATACAGATAGCATTCATATGGATAGTGCTGATGATGAAGATTTAAAAATTATGTTTGGAAAGATAGATGAATGCCAAGTACCAGATGGATTTGAGCTTTTAATTACACAGCAAAGGAAAGCATTGGCAGCTAATGGACCATCCGGAAGGAGATGGCATCCAAAGTAAGAAATTGGCTCCAGATAGTAAAAATTCATCTGACAAGTTATATTGAACAGACAAATTATACAGCACATGCCTTGTGCACAACAGCATGGCTTTCCTGCATAAGAATTCTTAAGAAGTCTTTAGAATGTTTCAAGTTTCTAAGAATTCTTGTTTAAAACAAACAGTCTTTCTTATAATTCAAGAATTCTTATCAGGATGTGAAGAATTCTTGAGAATTCTTGTCAAGTTCATGTGAAGAAGGCTTCTATTGTATATTCTTCATGTGATCAACCCTATTAAAACTTCCTAATTTTATGTTAAATTATCTTTCAATTGTACACTGCTCTAAAATTTCAGTATGCTTGCTACTCTTTGCAACAAATTATTTGTTATGATTAAATTCTTACAAGATTCTTATAGAATTACTCTGCATTGATACAAATTTCATATATCTGCATCAGTGCAGCAACATTTACCCACATGACTGTGTCAGGAATCCTAAAGTTTAAAAAGTGATTATTAGTGTTACTTAGGGTGAATTTGAAACTAACCACTTAAAGATTATGTAAATTACTAAACCATTTCATGTTCATGTTTATTTTCCAGAATTATCAAGCTCTGTCTGTATTGACTTATACACATCATCACCCAAGGCATACGACACTTTGAAGAATCATTTAATTCTTCCAAGCAAGAGAACAATCAGGTAGAATTTTGCTGAAAAACTGTGAAAGAATCTTTTAGCTTTTTTTAGTTTCCAGCTTCTAGATTTCTTAGTTTAAATTCGAGAAATTATTTCCCAGCAGATACAGTTTCCCATCACAAATTATGCTGTCCTTGGTACAAAATTGAAGCTCCCACATGACTATAAAGTAAAAATATGCTAACAATTTCTTTTAGTAAAATAAATGTCCATAAATGGTTTCTTAAGATATATTTTCCCAGTACTGGAGCTTCTTAATTTTTTGGAGATCTGAAAATTGAGTTTATAAAGCGGTTTCTTTAAAAAAATACGTGCAGAGCAAACCAGTAGAGTAAACCATTCCACCCTACAGCCTACGGAGGTAAACGTTAAATGGAAAATTTTTCTTCTTGTAGAGTTTACAAGAATGGCATCAAACCTGATTCAGGCTGGAACCCAGAAGTTTTTGAGTGGCTGAAACGCGAATCTATTCGCTTGAAGTTGAGCGAGGAGGATAGATGGGGTGGTCTAATGTTTGACGAAATGACAATTCAAGTAAGAATCCACATAAGATATTTTAATTCAATTTGCATTTACCAAGAAACTTAGGCCAGATTTATATCCATTAGTATTGTGTCTTTGCTTGTATGATTTATTCCTATTTGTGTAAATTCCTCACCAGGAGATACTTGGTCCCACTTGGTCATCTGGTTGTCATCTATAGGATAGAATTTTTTATCGTATCTCCAATTGCAAAAGGCTCGTAACGTACATAAGATGGCAGGGAACTACTAAGGAAAGTTGTATTTGTTGGGTAATTGAAATTATGTTGCTCCTTTTCTTCGTTTTGCAGGAAGATGTGGCATTTGTCAAATCAGGTTCTTTATTCAAACTTATAGGATGTGTGAACATGGGAAGATCATATGAGAATATCAAAGTATTGACATCAGGTACATTTTATGAACATGAATTTAAAATCAAATCGAAAATACTTTATCTGTCACGTTACCAATGCTTTAGACATTGTGATAGCAAGAAAATTTCTGTTTGTAATTTTATCCTAATAGGACTTTTTGACTTTAGTTTTAATCCTGGGGCAGGGGTATACCCCGGGGGGTACTTGACTTTAATTAGTACCGGGGTGTGCAAGAGGCGAAAACGATACCCGGAAAGGAGTGCATATCCCGTCAGCAAAATATACTAAGTACCCCCCC
>REGM01000008.1:2914626-2936525 GCA_004194415.1 Aurelia aurita | reverse complement strand
TTTTCTAAACTTTCTATTTTGCCAAGAGACTGGTTTTTTTAAAATTACCAAAAAAACACAAAAAATACTACAATCTTTAAGCTATCAGAAAAATCAATTTTGACGATTATAGCGCGAGTACTTTTCCTGCAGTGATTTTTCAAACAGGGGGACACTTTTTTGAGTCACCCGGTATAACAAATTTACAATTTCTTAAAATAAATCAGTTAAAATCTACAGGATAAAAGCAAATCCTGTTAGAAATCCAACTTTCAAAATATACATTTTGCAGAAGAGGCTGCAGTTGCATTTACCAGTCAAACATCTAATCGTGTTTTTGAAAGCTGCAACTGCTAATTTGAGATTTTCTTGCTAATGTTCTGTTTGTTTTTAACTTATTTTTTAAGGTCTGCTGATAATTTGCTGGTATTCAGAAATGTTTTTTCATATTTTTACATTGTAGCTTATTGATGTTAAGTTCTCATAGTTGGAGACCTACTTGTATTGGAAGCATTTGGAACTGGGCCATGTCTACAATGTTATAATCACCTGACCTGGAGAATAATAGAGAATGGGATTCCTTTTCGGGAAAATTTGATGCTGTGTTTTAGTACTGCGTGTATCGTGATCTGGCGATAACCTTAACCAAGCAGCGATAAAAAAATGACGAGAACGAACCAAACAGCATCAAGCAGCAACATAATAACAGCAAGTTCATGAATAGAGAACTCTCCTCTCAACCCGTCGTAGATAATCCCGCTAATACGGTCTGTTTTCATCCGCTTTCCAAAGCGATTTGGTCCTCCTCATTATATTGTGATAGTTTATATTATTGTGTAGTTTTTATTAATCTTCATTGGAATTCTTTATCAGCAAGCAGAGAACAAATAACTTGCTCAAGTTCCAATTGAGCTACAGGCATGGAGTCATGTTGCTCAAGACATTTTTCAACTGTCTTTCGTCATAGACAATCTAAATTGCTGCTACGACTGCAACCTTTTTTATCCTTGTCCTAATTTTAAGGATTAGTAACGAATTCAAGTTTGATAGTTCCGTAAAGCTGAAGTATAATTTTCTTTCATATCAATTAATCAATAGTAAAGTGCAGTTATAGATATTGCTTGCATTAGTGATTTGGAAAATAGTATCTTATCTTGTTATGTTCCGTTATTTAGTGTTGCTGTTATGTAATCCAGTGTTTTTCTGTACAAATCCATGCCGAACGAAGGACTCATTGCAGATGGGTTAACTACTCTCCTTAATGCTGCAACTGCAATATTATTTAAAGGACTCATTACTTCTTGGACCACAATGCCGTCATCACCGTTTTCAAGCCTTCTAGGATAGCTGGGATCAGCAGGTGGAGCATTCCAATCTATGCCATAGTTGGCGGCTTCCTTCTATAGGCAAAAAAAAAATTAGAACTAGAAATAACAGTAGACAACCATAATTTAGTCTGCAAAAATTGTCGAAAACAGACAAACACACAGAGTCCAAATCGCTGGAATTGATCAAGAATATTATGCTGCCTCGCAATGTAGTATATTGAACAATGAAATGAAACACATTAATTGCGCAATTGAAACAAGTTTTTAGCGTTACCCGAATTCCAATAGAATAGAATTGTCTTCATTTTTTGAAAATGAGAAGAACAAAATTAATTTACTACACAACACCTGACTTTGTGGCTCCCAAATGTCTGCATCGCCCGCTAAAACATCTTTGCTCAGTAGGTCATGACATCCAGCTATCCATATTTGATTGGGAGACATACTTTTGGCTGAAGTTAGCTTGTGACTGTTCCACCCATCCTGGAAATCTTTTAAATGGTTGTCGATTCTTGTTTTAAAAACAAAATGTAATGCAAACATGTGCATCTCGTTTTCGAGATCTAAAAGATTAGCAAGCTCCATCTGGGCAAACAGATTGTAGTACAAATATACCACTCCTAGGTATACGTCAACCCAAAGTCTCTCTATCCTCTGGTTGTGGACACCCTTCCCAGCAATAAAACTGCCCCTATCAGGGCCTCTATCTGGGTGTGTAAACATGTACCAAGCTACTTCGGTGTTTTCAACCCCCATATCGCCATGCACTCTAGAGGGCAAGCCAAACGTTTCTTTGGCCTTCAAAAACTCTTTCAATACTGTTCTGGCTTTATTGTTGGTTGCACAGGACAAGAACATGATTTTACGGCTATGACCATCGATACAGCCATGGATAACGAATTTCCACCTGAAACAGAAAGGTACTGCAAGGGTCAAGGATATATGCTTATTCTCAAACAAAATATTTGGCAAACAAGCTAAAGATGGAAGTAACGAGATAATAGTAAAAAACACTGCTTTAAATTGATGTGTTGCAGGTTCTAATTTGTACAGTTTAATACGACCGAAATCTCGATATTCATGAAGCTGTACTAAGCTGTCAGCTTCTCCTCTATATTCTATTATCCATCCATAAAAAGGTAAAGGCACTCATTTGTTACTGGAAAGGAAAAGGAACACGCGTTCTTTGCCAACAATTTAGCCAAACCGACCCAAGGAAAATCTGCTGAAAAATGGCCCTTGTTTACAGAATTTTTAGGCCTAATAACCCACCCAGATGGGGGCACATACTCATACCCTAATCATGTTATGTACCCCCCCCCCTCGCGCCGAATCATGTTTGACGGAATAATACACTGCCGCTACGTAAATTCAAGTGAAAGAATAGCAAAGTTATAGTTCAACAACATGAAGTTGGAGCATTGAAAAATTGCAGGGCTTTGATTTAACAAAAATGTTTGATTTCACCGTCACTTAGAGGGTTGACTGAATTAGTTGACTGAGGTTTGAGATTCAATGCTTGATTTCATGATAATAAAAGAAGTGACGTGTACCTGATCAATTTGTGATGGCCATCAATATGCCATAATGACAAAATCCCTGGAACCTTGTACTCTCTCCTGTAGATCGTTGTTAGCTGCATGGCACGCAGGAGAACTCCCTCTGGGTCTACTCTNCGATATTCATGAAGCTGTACTAAGCTGTCAGCTTCTCCTCTATATTCTATTATCCATCCATAAAAAGGTAAAGGCACTCATTTGTTACTGGAAAGGAAAAGGAACACGCGTTCTTTGCCAACAAATTTAGCCAAACAAACCCAAGGAAAATCTGCTGAAAAATGGCCCTTGTTTACAGAATTTTTAGGCCTAATAACCCACCCAGATGGGGGCACATACTCGTACCCTAATCATGTTATGTACCCCCCCCCCTCGCGCCGAATCATGTTTGACGGTATATTACGCTGCCGCTACGTAAATTCAAGTGAAAGAATAGCAAAGTTATAGTTAAACAACATGAAGTTGGAGCATTGAAAAATTGCAGGGCTTTGATTTAACAAAAATCTTTGATTTCACCGTCACTTAGAGGGTTGACTGAATTAGTTGACTGAGGTTTGAGATTCAATGCTTGATTTCATGATAATAAAAGAAGTGACCTGTACCTGATCAATTTGTGATGGCCATCAATATGCCATAATGACAAAATCCCTGGAACCTTGTACTCTCTCCTGTAGATCGTTGTTAGCTGCATGGCACGCAGGAGAACTCCCTCTGGGTCTACTCTATGCATAGATTCTCTTGTCCTTTTTTCAGACACTCAGATCCCACGAGACATCAAGAAACCTAGCATCCTCCTGTAGCCACAATTTGGATTTTGATCAATTATATTTCTCACAATTGCATCAAGTTCCTCATCATTCAGCTTGGCATAGCTATCGGTGATCGACAACTCATAATCTTTTAGCCTCCGTTTCAGGGTTTTCTCGTTCACAGAGATCATTTTTGCAATTGCAGGAACAGTGAATCCATTCTCAAGGTAATACTCCAATTGCTGTTTTGTTATACAATATTTTGGTCGACCGCGATTTCCAGTTCCTTCTTTTGGTGCTTTGTACCCCCCTTCTTTTACGTAGACTGTCGATCTCGACAAGGCAGCGGCAGCATCAATGGCACTAAGGAAGTCATCTCCAATTTCATACAACTCATTACATTTCATGACCAAATAACAAAGATTATCTGTTCGGAATTGGAAGTAATCTCGCTGGTCTTCTGATAGCAATGGCTGGGATATTTCTCTTAACAACTTGTCAAGGATTTCTTTCAAGTGACTTCGCAAAAGTT
The DNA here is from genome assembly GCA_004194415.1 of Aurelia aurita. Taxonomy (NCBI): domain Eukaryota; kingdom Metazoa; phylum Cnidaria; class Scyphozoa; order Semaeostomeae; family Ulmaridae; genus Aurelia; species Aurelia aurita. The sequence goes on along the minus strand of REGM01000008.1, from coordinate 2,932,381 downwards.
CCGGCATTGGTTGTCTCTCATTCACTGAAAGTTCGAATAAAGAAAGAAGTCAAATTTCAAGCACACCTTTTGACAAAAACCACTCTAAAGGCAGATCTGATTGCAGGCAAAGCAAATAAGAAAAATAAGTGTCCTAAGCAAGGTTGCAGGCCTTTATCAAAAGATATGCTCATGACATTTTCTCATGTTGAAACTTACGTTAGTTACTACAGTTTATAAAAGTACAAACCATACATACTCATTCCAATGTTTCCTTTCAATTTATTCAAGCAGATGAACTGGTTGTATAATAAACATTGACAATCCACGTTATCCTCCGAGTGCAGCATAAATTGGACAACAACATGTAGCAATGCTTCCGTTAGATTGGAAACTAGGCTATGACGCCGCTTTCCCCTAAGTGTAGCGTGAAATGAAAACGAGGATACGACACTGCTTTCTCCAAAGTGTAGCGTGAAATAAAAATGAGGCTACGACGCCGCTTTCCCCAAAGTGTAGCGTAAAATGAAAATGAGGATACGACGCCACTTTCCCCCAAAGTGTAGCGTAAATGAAAACGAGGATACGACACCGCTTTCTCCAAAGTGTAGCGTAAAATAAAAACGAGGGTACGACGCCGCTTTCCCCAAAGTGTAGCGTAAAATGAAAATGAGGATACGACGCCGCTTTCCCCAAAGTATAGCGTAAATGAAAATGAGGATATGACACCGCTTTCCCCAAAGTGTAGCGTGAATGGCTGTGCGACGATGCATTCTACAATTCATGGTCGTAATTTTTGACGTCCAGGGAGCCGTGGCCTTTCAAACGGGGATTGTATTTTTTACTCATCCAGTATAGTTTTTAGTTTTTATATACTGTAGTAACTAAAATCAGCTTCAACATGAACAAATTGCAAGAGGATATGTTTTGATAACCTATAACCTAAATTGCGGTAATATGTTTCTTATTTTCTTTGCTTGTGTAACCCTCATAATAGGATGACTTTAATATTTTAATCGTTTAATTGTTAAGATAANTTTTAGTTACTGCAGCATATAAAAAATAGAAACCATACACACTCATTGCAATATTTCCTCTCAATTTATTAAAGAAAGCAGCAAGATGATGGTACAATAAACATTGAAAATCAATGTTATCCTCCAGTTGCAGCATAACCTGGAAAATAAGATGTAGAAGTGCTCCCGTTAGACTGGAAAGTCAAAACTAGGATACGACGCCGCTTTCCACTAAGTGTAGCGTAAAATGAAAACGAGGATACGACGCCGCTTTCCCCTAAGTGTAGCGTAAAATGAAAACGAGGATACGACGCCGCTTTCCCCTAAGTGTCGCGTAAAGTTGAACCGAGGCTACGACGCCGCTTTCCCCTAAGTGTAGCTTGGAATGAAATCGAGGATACGACGCCGCTTTCCCCTATGTAGCGTGAATGTCGGTGCGACGATGCATTCTACAATTCATGGTCGTAATTTTTGACGATGCTTTCTAGAATGCATGGTCGTAATTCAGCTCGACGATGCATTCTAGAAAGCAGGGCCGTAGAGTGACGAAGACCCACCATTACGACGACCCATTTTTGACCCCTATGCCGCGCCATAGCACTGGGCCAGTTCGTGTGACACTTTCATAGTCTTTTAATCCCTTCTCTGCTGCATCTGCAAGGTCCAACAGGAAGTGCAATTTGCATCTCAGCTTATTCAAGGAGACAATTTCCTTCTGTGCCTCATGGGGCATTTCATTGAAGCCTTCTACGAACGGCTGCCATAATGGAAATTTTTCCAAATTTCATGCTACTAAATGTTCGACTCCAGATTCGTATTCAGCACTCAATATATAGCCTAGTTGCAACTTTTCATTTTCCTAGTCCTTCTTATATTGATTTTACGGTGATATAAAGCTCTGTATTTTATATGAGATTTGACCGTAAAATCAATATAACAAGGACTAGGAAGATGAAACGTTGCAGCTAGACTATATCTTGAGTGCTGAATCCGAATCTGGAGTCGAACATTTAGTAGCATGAAATTTGGAAAGATTTCCATAATGGCAGCCGTTCGTTGAAGTGGTGTACATTCCTTTCTCCAATCTTACAACAAAGTATCAACACAATAATTGGTTGAGTGCCTATCTGTCATTTTTTTTCTTTAAATTCAGCACTAGTTTGCTACATTCCTCTTTATCACTGATTCTCTTGAGGTTTTCTGCTGTTTTCTCAAAACAGTACTTGATGGAGTCAAAAAGTCTCTCAGATGTTCCAGAGTCCTGATAAAAAAGGCCAATGGCATATGACCTATCCCTAACAGATACCTGTATGGATCCTGATCTATACCCAAACTTTGATGTCTCATCATAATGCAGGGTGGAATGTTTATTTTTAGCTAATTCCTTGGCTGCTTGAAGGTGTGCAAGGGTCCTTGCCTCAGCTGACAGAATCGATGTTATAGCCTGCTTGCAGCCTCAACACTCCTCACCCAAAGAGTAGAATCTGCGCAACTAAGTCAATTTTGCCTTTCTCGTCTCGATATGATGAACGACCGCGCGATATATCTTTTGTTAAACCTATTGTTTCTGGACCAATCAAACTAACTTCTCAAGAAAGTTTGAGAAGCAGATAAGCTAAGCGGATAAGTGGATAAGCTTTTTGATTGGTTAAAAAAGCTGTGATAAAGTCTGATTATGCCGCACCGTGATAGTTGTTTAAGATGGCGAAGAAGGAAGCTGTGGAGAGATCTTGCCGGAGATGTTCAAGAAAAGGCCATTCATTTCATATTGTGATTTCGTGATTGCTAACTTTCTATGGACCGTATTGCTCGACCTGGGAACTTCTTATTTCTTTACTGCCGACTTTCATGGTAGATACTGCATATGAGTGCAAAGAGATTAGCATCAGAGCAGCTAGAATATATTTTTGTCTGCATGAGGATATGCTGTAAGACCTCGGTTTTCAAGTTTAAACACATTTTTAGGGATACTGTAAACCCAATGTGCCCTACCAATAATGGCATTGAGGATACGGAACACTTTTTGTTGCTCTGCCCTTCTTTTGATGCTCAACGACGAGATCTTCTCGCTGGAATTTTCGATTTAGTGCGACCATTTGGATATAACAATCTTTCCAACGAGGTTCTTATGCAGCTTTTATTATATGGTCATGAAGACCTTTCTAATGGCCTCGATAGAAATATACTCGATTTGACTTTCCAGTTCATCCACAAAACTGGTTGGTTTGATTGAGTTAATTTAAAACCTAGTTGTATGCACCACTCAACCACCAAGTACTGTGACTTTGTCAGTAGATGTATTTTTTAGGCATTATTAGTTTTTTCTTTTCTAGTTTTTATGTATTTATGTATTGTAATTTGCATCAATGTTAATGGCCTGGAGGTTGACATAGTTTTTGCTCCCCTCGGTATCGTTTCAGTAGTATTGTAAATCAATTTGTATGTAGTTTAGTAATATGTATATTGTAAACTTTTATGAATGTAAAAAACAAGACCTCGGCCCTCAATATTAAAGTTAGAAGGAATTCGCACCTGAGTCAATGCTGGCAAGTCAGATTATGACAAAACTCCCTCTGTGTTTTCGAGTGACAGTTGTTGTGTTACATTCGATGATGCTCACTGAATAACTTACTGGTTGATACTGCCTTGTTTTTCTTGTCATATTTTGTCATAAACAGATTAAAAACTTTTAAAGGCATTCAAGAAGTATGAAGGGATTTTAATAGAATTCTACTGCAAAGACCTGGTTGTAGAATTCTACTGCAAAAATCATAATTGTTTCAGTGTAGAAATTCTGTAAAGAGAACTAATTCAAAATTTCAGATAGCTGATTTGAATAATTTAGAAACGTTTGATTAAGATTAAAAAAGCTCTTCTTTGTGTCTTAAAAGACTTCTTGTTTGGGTAGACAAATGACCCTTGGCAAATACAAAACCAAACCAAATATACAACCAAATGCAAATTATATAATTTTAATTTTTAGTTGGCTCAGCTTTGAGTTTGGCCTAGTATTTTCGTATGCTCCTCTTCAAGGTTGGATTCCAGGCAGTTGAATTTTCCGAGCAGATGAGAATGCTATTGTTCATGCGAAAAAATTGCACTTTGAAGTTGAATAGAAAGTTACTGCTGAGTGACCTTTTAGCGTATAAGATTCTGCTCACTTGGAAAGTCAACTGACTGGAAATCAGCCTTTACCACCAGAAAAAGAGATGCATATCACAAAGGGTTGTTGTCTCAAAATAGGACAATCATTCATACATGCAGAAAAGTTATTTTTGACGTTTTTAGTAATTCGAAAGCTATCTCTGTTAAACCTGGCCCCAGTATCCACTCGCATCATTATGTTGTGCCTCTGCACAAAGTTGGTATTAGCAACCTTGTTGTCTCTTTTGAAACGTTGTCTTCAGCTTTACTGTCTGAAAAAGCTTCAGTTGTGTTCATCTAAATATTATAGGACCGCAAGAACAGGCAACGTTTCTGCATAGTTTATATGTCGGAAATGTGTAGGAAACGGACAATTTCCGAGGATTTATCACTTAGAGATTTGATGGAAACTCGAAATTTCTGCTTTGATTTCTAACATAAAAAATCATCGGAAAGGCTCATTTCCGTTTCCTTTAAATCTCATATCAAAAATGTTGACATTTCCAACGTCGAGAAACCATTGTGAGATCTCCCGTTTTTTTTCCCGAAATGCTACAGAGACTGAGCGTCTCGGAAGATAAACAAAACGTTTTTCCTATGAAATGTGGACATTTCTTAGACGACACTAAAAGTGGTATCTTGGGAAAACCACTCAATTTCTACCATGGAAAGATCTCTTCACGCAAATTAAATATCTTTCAGTTAATTAGGCACCATTTTCACAGTGGATATAAAAATTAAACGAAGAGTGAAAATTTCATGTTTGCAAAATTCTGCTGTGATCTCTCTTTAACAGATAGAGAGAATAGTAAAGCCTTGGTCAAACGCACCATCCAACATTTCATCCAAAATTTTTTGTAACATCCATGATCGTTATTCGCCTGCGCAGCGACATTTATATAAAAAATTCCGCTCTTTGACTCAACCACCAAAAGAAATTTTACGTTGAAGCAGTTTGGTTTGAAATTATGATCTTACTTGCTTTTCTGCTCCCTCCTCTTGACTCTTCCTGGTGCCATCAGTCAGGCTGGAGTGCTATCATGAAAGAGAAGGAGTTAGACAGAAACACACATTTCTGCAGTAAAAGATACCATGACATTTAAAACAATATAAATGCATGTAGCTCCTGTGCAATATCATAAACATGTCCGTTTTGACAATGAAGGAGGTGTCACAATCTGTTGGGTGGTTTCTCGTGTTGATGTTCGAAAGAGGAAAGACACAGCCTATTTGTCTCTTGTTTGACTGTACAGTTAGGTTTCGGAAGTTGGGACCAGAAGCAGGTCGTCCCCATGCACGAGACCAGTCCCCACTTGGATCTTTCAGCTTCAGGAAGAAGACATGTATTCATAGTTCAATGTCGCTAGCAACAGTACAATTGTAAGCAAGTTTGAAAGCAAGTTAGAACGAAAGAGTCTTTTTGTAATGTAGGCCACCAAACACTTCACCCGCCATCCCGCTTATTAGGCCCAAAGAGAACCGGTTCAAAAAGATACATGCAAAATCAGAAGCTCAACAAACCTTCTTTTAGTCCTTCCGTAGAAATTTTCGATGCTTGACTTGTTGATTTAACACGCTTTACTTTCTTGGCTTGATAAGATTCTACACTGGTTTGAGAAAGCTTCCATTCGTTATCGCTCGCTGATCATTGCAGAAAAAGAATAAATTTGAGCGACAACATGTCAAACGACGTTCTGAACAATAGACTTGTCATAGGAAGAGGGCTGGGAACGAGTATATGTGAATTTCTTCCCTTGGAAATATAGAGAAATTTTGAGTGTAAATGTCCTAAACCTGAAACTAATCGGAAATTTTACGTGTACGTTTCCCACTCTGGAAACTGATAGGAAACTGTGAGTGTGAATATCCTTTTCAGAAACTTATTGGAAATGCAAGAATCTCCCTATTTAGAAATTGGTGGAAATTTGCTTATTTCTTGCCGTGGTAAATGCTATCAGCTGCCTTATCAAAAATTAGGTTTCTAATTGTAGTATGTAGTCGTTTAATCTCAAATTTTATGTTATTTCGTTATTGTAAATTTCACTCATAACTTTTTTAATAAAAACGTGTGTAAGCATTTTATTCAGCAATAACCATTTTATTCAGTGATGAACATTATGAGTAATCAGTTTCTCATAAAAATTATAATCCAATTGACTGCAAAAAAATTGTTCTCTTTAAACAGTGCTTTATCCTACAAACTGTCATTGCGATTGAATTACTACTATTCTAGAAGCAAAATGAAGAACTCTCAAAATTCTTTCGTCAAAATCGCCGCTTTAACTTGCACATTGGAACTACAGTTAATCCCCGCGTATAAGAACCTACTTTTTTGTTTTTGTTTATATTCTCATAAGATTTACAATAACAAACAATTAATTACAAAACGATACCAACAGGGAGCATGGAAATACATAACAACTCTGTGGCCATTACACTTAACATAGAGACACAAATATTACAAAATAACTAAATATAAAGCAGGAACATTTTACACGAGAGAGGAGGTTTTTACAGCATAGTCCCCAAATCCCCAAAAAAGACCGCACAAATGGCCAACGCATCCCCCGCCTGATCAAACGACACAAAAGAAAACCCCAAAAAGCCACCAAACTAAAACGAAAGACGCATCAACCACTCCGCGCAATCCCTCCCGAAAGAGGCGGCGCCCATACTGGTTTTTAGCAAACAACTTATGGGAACCGTTCTGAGGCCTGAATAAAAGTTAATGTTGCCTCAAGAATTTTCGTATTTGAATCAAAAGGTAACTGTTCGTGACCATACAGGATGATTTGCTGCAGTTCTTCATTTGAAAGGATTAATAAGTCGTGAGGTCGCAATATCGCATTTACACTGTCGAGAAGATCACGTCTATTTACATCATAAGCATGGCAGAGCAGCAACAAAAGTTCCGTATCCTCAATACCATCATTTATCGGGCCTAAAGGATTTAAAGTATCCCTAAAGTTATGTTTGAATTTATGAAAATTTAGCTTACTGAGTCAAACACGTAGCTGTGTTAAAGCTTTACTGTCGCTACATATAATTGTTGGTAACCAACAATTCAGTTCGACACAGCGGCAGCCGCGTGCTGTGGTTGATTTAGCGCGGTTCCTTTGATGTCTGCTGTTGCACACAGGACGTAATGGTGGGCCGACCAAGAAGCAGCGACCCCAAACTAACTCAATTAAATTTAAGAATAAGAGAAGCGTTACAAGTGAGATTTATTGAGAACAAGAAACAGAGTGGCTGCAAAACAAATGATGAATTCCTAAAAATACTTTTGGATCGATTTGAAGCAGCTGAAGGAGCAAGATTTAGCATTTTCCCAGAACAGAGTAGGCCGACTCAAGGCCCAGGGCAAGACGTAGGAAAGAACGAGGAGGTGGAGAATCAGGGAAGCTATGAAACGGAGAAACTTGAAACTAACAGGTGAGAGCACATTTTATTGTAAGATATACCGAGGCTACTGGCTATTATCATAGTGTACACAAACAGTATCTGAATGAATAACAACAAACACCTGTCGTTGTCGAAGGGGCAGTTGCATTTCAGATTCCTTGCTTTATTCATATGCTATCTATGCAATCAAGGCCAGGTGAATGATATGTGAAGGCAAAATACCATGAGTATTATATATATAGTACTGGTATCTTGACCTTGAGACTACAGAGACCTTGGAAAGAAGTCTGAAAACACAATGTTAAAATCAATCTACAGTAATAGTAACGCAAGTTTTTACAAGAGGAGACAAATTAAATATACCTTGCCCACAACTGGCATCACAAGCCCAAGCAACCAGTGACCAAGGACAAAAAGATATGATGACCTTATCCTGCATGAAGGTTCAGTTTAATTTTTGCAATCCTTATGTTGATAGAAATTTTTTAGTTTTGAAGCAGTAACCTGAGATCAAAATCTTTCTTTATTTTTCAGTGAAGCAGAATACATCAACAGTCAAGATCAAGATCACAATTCACAAATTGGGTCATCGTTCTTGAACAAGCACTCATTCTTGCATAGACTTGAACTGTCAAAGGATATTTTGGAAGAAAGTGTCATCTTATCTGATGATGAATTGGAAGAGATGGTTGAGAATGCTACCAGTGATGAAGCAGAAGAACTTGTGCCATTGTTTGAGTCATATCAGTGGGGGAGTCGGAACCTACAAAACTCATGTGCCATTGATACATTTTTGGAAACAATGTTCCATCTGTATTTAAGAAACATTGATCTTTTTCATTTTGGTACCAGCACAGCTATGGCTGCACTAAGAAGAAGTTTTGAAGGCAGACTTGCAGGGAATTTACATGCTGGGAAGGTTGTTTTCTGGAATTGGTTCGAGGGTCAAGCAGCAGGTGCAAACCTGTTTCAGCCAGGCCATTTCATATCTTTAGTCCGTGTGTGTGAGACATTTATTAATGGGCTTGCAGGCCTAAATGAAAGAAGGATTTTTAAAACTGAATTTGAGAAACTCCAAACATGCAGTTTATATAATGAGCACAAAAGGCAACGTCCATCTGAACAAAATGTCATCTATATCACTAGAAGTGATCTGGAAGAGGTTGGGATTCACAAAAAGGATTTAGGAGAAATATGTTCAAAGCTGCTCACTGGTAAGAGGAAAGAGAAATCAAAAAGGAGTTGCCAGCAGAAGTCGCCAAAAGGAAAGTGCTGCAAAGGGGATCTGACTGAAACAAAATTTACAAAGAGCACTCCAACCATACTATTTCTTGCATTGCAAGATATTTGCAATGAAAAGCTCAAAGTTCGTAAATCGATCACTGTAAATTCCACATGTTACAGTCTTGCTGCCATCAACTACTGCAAGGAAGACCACTATTTTTGTGAAATTTTAGTCACCCATGAAAATTATATACCTGGGTGGTATATTTATGATGGATTGCGGAACAGAGGTTGCGCATCTTTTTTGGGGAGTCATCCAGTTGTATCTAGTACCCAATTCATTGAGATGTTAGTTTATGAGCAGGTACCCGCAAAATGTGAAAACCTACTGGAGGAAGGTAGTTGCAGCCCAGAGGAAGTGTCTTATTCAGATGATGATAGGCAGCTGGTTATGTGTCAAAGAGCTATGGTTCACGTACCAAGCCTTGAGCAGCTTGTATTGAATGGCATCAGTCAGCAAAAAGGTTGCAATCAGACAGTTTGTCATGCGTCTTCAGAGCCCCGAGGTGTTGATATTACCATGAAACTAACCTGTGCTGTTGGACATGTTAATACCTGGTCATCGTCTCCATGGTATTACGGACGGTTATCAAACAATGTATTGAGTTGTGCATCAGTATTTTTATCAGGTGGCAGTTTCAGCCAGTTCTCAAGGTTTCAAAAATTTCTAAATCTTGGTAACATCTCAGAAGCTCAATTCTATGAACTTCAATCAATTGCAATATTGCCAGCTGTGAATTCAGCAAGAATGAGTCTCCAGAAAGATATTTTAAGGTGTGTTGGAAGGAAGGATGTTATTTTAGCAAGTGATACAAGGAGTGATACTATGGTACACTGTGCAATGAGGGGTACATGTAGCTTCCTGGATACTGATACAGAAGCATGGCTGACAACTCCATAGTTTAATGTCAGGCACATACAGTAGTGCATAGTTAAAATGGTTTGAAGTAAAGCATTCAAGAATGCAGATTGTTGAATTGATGATTGACAAAACACTGCTTCTCTGTAGTCTGCTGAACGCGCTAGTCACCGCTCACCACCGCTCGTGAATGATCAATGAAAACGAGGCTTTCATTTCTGCTGAGTCATGGAAAGGCAAAATCGACTTAGTTGCGCAGACTCTACTCTTTGGGTGAGGAGCGTTGAGGCTGCACGCAGGCTATAAAAACTTGATATGGTGATGAAATTGAACTTCCTGTTTTGAAATATGATTACAATATGACAAGGCATTATTTTTGGGTCAACTTTCTAGACCAATGATCTTCAATCTTTTGTCCCATCACTGCATGGGTCACACAATACAAAGCTCCTTCGCATTCCCTAGGAACTGGGTGCGCATTATTTCGACCGAAACTGGCTGTGCGCACCTTTTCCCCTGTTTGACTATATTATGTTGAAATTCACACTAAAGTCCCTTTTTTCTTGTTGTTCTTGCAAAAAATAAAGGCCTCACTTTTTATAAAGTAGTTTATCAAAGGTGAGACTTTTATTGACTTGCCATTGCAAAGCTTATTTTAATTTTCATGACAATATGCAGGTTTTCATTTCAATGTTGTTTTTAGAACAATCAGCTCACCTGGACCCAGAGAACTGCTGAGTGATAGCTGTGAATTTGACAGGTACATTAACATCGAAAACTTTCGGACGGAAAACTTTCGGAAAAACAACTTCGGACAAAAAACTTTCGGACGCTTTTTCGAGAATTTCGGACAAAAACACTTTTGGACAAAACAGTTTTTGCATGATACCAAAATATAGTTAAAACTAACTGTAATTTTACGTTAATTAATCGTGGGCATCTTAATCATAATAACAGCCTATCAATTCTCTCGTAAATATCAACTTACGTCCATCACCATCATTCGAATGGGAGTTTTTCGTCAGTTTGAACGATGGCAAAACTAGCTGTGAACCCAGTTAAAAAGGTGCTGCCATACGGGATTTTTTATAAGAATCCCTTCAAGGAACCAAAATTTCATCTTCACGGACAACAAAATCCAGACATAATATGCATCAATGACTAACTATATTTAAAATATGTTTATGTTATTATATTTATGCTTATACCGGGTGCGCCAAAAAAACAATCCACTTTTGACATGCCACGATAAATCGTACACTAGACCGATTTTGAAGATTTATGACTGAATCTTTAGCTAAAATCCAGAATTAGATTCTGGTATTTTTTTGTAAATTTGTTAGTCTTCTGCTTCTGGAGCTATAAGCGAGTTTCTTAAAATTTCCAGTCTCGAAAACACTGAAAACGACCATAAATCGTCGATCAAATTTTCTAGATACTCGACATGAATGGACAAAGAGGAAACTTTTTCGTGGTGATTTGGGATTTAGAAATCGATTAGTTATATTGTGCAGCACGAGTGTTAGTTAAACAACCGCCCTGTTGCGAAATTCTGGAGTAGTTGCAATGACGCGCCAAGCCAAGCAGTTGCCTGCATGACAATTCAACGAGAGTCAATGCTTGCTTGACCTCATGGTGCTTCATTGCTCGTCTTTTTAACTCTCTTCACACAGGAACGCAGGGCCTACTACCTGCACGAAAGTATAAGATCAATGCAATTACAAAGAGAACGACATTTCTTCGTATGATTGAAAGTAATTTTACATTTCTCCCAACATTGAGCAAAGGCTCGTGTAGCAAAGTATACCCAATCGATTTCTAAATTCCCAAATCACAACGAAAAAGTTTCTCTTTGTCCATTCACGTTGAGTCTTTACAAAATCTGATCGACGTTTATTGACCGTTTTCAGAGTTTTCGAGAACAAACATTTTAAGCAACTCGCTCTTAGCTCAAGAAACAGAAGATTAAAAAATTTACAAAAAATACTAGAATCTAATTCTGGATTTTAGCTAAAGATTAAGTCATAAATCTTAAAAATCGGTCTATTATACGATTTATCATGGCCTGTCAAAAGTGGATTTTTTTGGCGCACCCGGTAGGAAAAGCAACGAGTGTGATCTAATACGTTTCTTAGTGTTTTTCTATTTTCAAAGAATTTAAAACTTTCGGACGAAAAAACTTTCGGACAAAACTAGATTTCGGACAATTAAACTTTCGGACAAAATTTTGTCCGAAAGTTTGATCGTCCGAAACTTTTCGGTTTTAATGTAAATTTGTAAATTTGATTTGAGATTGTAGTTTACAGAACAGGCTTTGCACAATTAACGTGGTTTACTGCAAAATAATTCTTGAGAATTTTTTTAGTTTCTTAGAATGCTTGTTTATACAAATGTACAGTCGCTCGTATGGCTTGAGAATTCTTATGATCATTTGGAAAATTCTTGAGATTTCTGGTCATTATGCGCAAGGTCTTTACCATACTGCACAGTGTTTATATGTATCATTTGACTTTCAAAATAGGATTGAGTGGTGGCCCTAAAACATTATTAAAATGTAAACCATTTGGGATAACAACAATGTTTATTTTTAAACTCTTAGTTCTATGGGGGATGGAGTATCGAAGGCAGACCTGGAGCATGGCTTTGCTGATGTAAACAAGTAAGAATTGAATTTTTATTCCTCACTATCAAATTATTGTTAAAGCTTGTATGTCATTATAAATACATTTTTTCAGCCTCGTTTGTATCAGCTGTCATTTCGTCAAATCCCTTTGCTTTCCGTGTTATGCAAAATTACAAGAAGGAAACATTAAAGAAAACTGCTCTGATTTCATTATGTTGTTTGCAAATGAAAACACATTATATACGTCTCTTATTCCATTTGTTATTTCACATTATTGCATTAGCTTCATAAATTCCAAGGCCTACATTAGCATCCAAATGTTTCAGATGGAAAAGTTTTGGACAAAAAAACTTTTACAAAAATTGCCAGAAACATTTTAATGTTTTTGCAAGTAATTGATCAAATCCTTGGACACAAAATTTTGGACGCAATTTTATCACAGCTATACAATCTGAAGCCTTTGGGATTTTAATGTAAATTAATAATTTTGGTAGGGATTGTAATGCCAACTGTTCTCAATGGTTGAATTTAGGAACTGACATCACATGTCAGTATGAGGCATACCCTAAATGCTTTGACAGCGTGGTGGATGCAAAAACTCTGAACGTGAAATATTCTCTTAATTAAGAAAGAATATTTCAAGAATTCATGTGCAGTTATTATCTAAATGTTAGGAAAAATGAAAGGCCACACAAAATATCGCAGACATCGACAGCAAAGCAGAATAAGAGAAAGAAGAAGCAGTACCGAATCAAGAAAGCGAAATTGCAAGGTACTTTGAAACTTGCAGAGAAAGACCACATAATTGAAACTTTGCAAAGTGATATGAAAAGAAGAAGAACTCAAGAAAAGAGTCAGGTTTTTAGGAAACAGAATACACAATTGGGAAGGCTACCACAGGTGCCATTATTTTCCAGTGCAGCTACACAGTTGTCAGGTAGAAGACAAGATAATGCGACATCTATCAGAGTTGGCCGAAAGATAAGTGGTTCTTTAGATGCTCTTGTTGGATCACTGTATGGAGTCCCTGTATTTTCAGATGAAGGGGTCAGTGCCACTGACCAACAAGTTGGAAAAGGCCGCTTTGAAGTGGTGAAGGTTGCTACATTGCACAAGCTTGGCATCAAAGTTGCAGCAAAAGTGCTTGATGTTGCCTTAATCTCTCCAAAGGCCATCAAGGCTGAAGCAATTGTTGGCATCTGTTTGAGTGGTCATCAAAACTTCCCATTCTGCTTTGGTCATCTCGGTGACAGCATCATCTTGATGGAATATTTTGAATCTGCTTGCAAAGCTACCTGTCCAACAATAGCCTCGAAGGGCAAGCAACTTAGTCCTGCTGAACTGAAAACTGCTTTCAAAAATGTCTTTGTTGCCTTTTTGTACATGCACTCCAAAAATTTGTTGCACAATGACATAAAGGCCGACAATATTATTTTGGCTGACACCATCAAAGTCATTGATTTTGGAAAAGTGACCACAGTTGCTAGTCCCACGGTATACCAAATTGTTCCTCGAACAAAGGAACATGACATGTACAATCAACATCATAGACATCTAGCCCATGAGCTAAGAAACACTGCTGGAAGCAGGCAAAGTGTTTTAACTGACACTTACTCGATAGGATACATGCTAAAACACACTGCATGTATGATCAGATATGATGCACTTATCCAGCTTGGGAGATTGATGAAGAAGGTGCAACCAAGTGAACGTATATCAATTGACAATGCACTTAACAAACTATGTATGCTGTAATCATCCTTATATTTATTTACCAATTAAGGCAGCTTAACTTGTTCCATTAAGAAGCTTACAAATTAAAACCCTCTTTATAGGGATTAAACGCTATCAGAACTTAAAGGCAGTCTGGCCTGATGATGGAGTAAAATTCATAACAGAAGGGCTTTGACGAAATTATAAGGACATAAAATCGACCTTCAAAATGATTAATCTTCCGACGACTTGTTTGCTTAAGATTCCTACAGTATGCTATCAAGTATTGTTAAACAACCTCTATACTGTGATAGGTTTTAATTGAACTGAATACTTTTAGAAATGAAGCTGAGTAATATTTGTACATATAGACTGTTACTTAACTATATGATGACCTCTATAAAAATATTCCTTGTTCATTTTAAGTTTTACTAAATTGAATTAATTGTTTTAAGTATGAGTGTCTATCTAACACAATCACTATGCAAATGAAATCGTGTTTTCTTTCATGTTTTATAACTCTATAACTCAGCCAATTAGTTAATGTCCGCCAAAGGAATTATCCGGATTATCTCATATGAGACACACAAAAAAGTAAAAATGTTGACTACATGCAGAGACCCAATGTTAGTACATTCTGTTCACCCAACTTATCAACAAAATTAGGAACTTGCTACATGCACAGTGCTAATTTTCTGCATGTTTCAAATTGAGGTGGGTCCAGTTTTGTTGTCTCTTAGATCATTGAAGAGCACTGCATATTAAAGAATTTTCCTAAAAACTTATTTCATGTATGTTTGATTAAAAATGGCAAATGGCGGTTTATCGATTAGTTGAGAGAACAGGCTGCGCTAAAGTTTTTTTTCAGTACAGGTTTCATCGATATTTCTTGAAAAATATCAAAACAAGTTTTGTCTTAAATTGGTCGTTTTTAATTCATTGTTTTTTATTTTCCGTGCATTATCTCTGGTGCTATCGCCCAAACAAGCAGACTTCCACAAATCTCTGTCTATTCAGCTCATGTTATTACCTTCTTCCACATCAGGGTACTAATTATATTGTACATTTTTCAGCCACCTTTCAAACTTGAAAGATGAAGTAATGGAAGCAAAGGAGGGCAATGGAAGGGACATGGCGAAGATATTGGCCCTTCTAGAAACAATGGACGAACGGTTAAAACGGCTTGAGGCAAGAGAGCCGTTTGGTGAAACAAAACTTAAAGTGCCAAAGGAATTATCAGTAAGTTAAATTCTTATGTGAATTTTTCAACAATCACTGTTAGTTCTCCTGTTGATGCACAGGAAATCCAAAAACACTTATGAAAATTTCTTTAAATAATTTTAATTTAGAGGTTTGAGCTTAAACATTGATGCAAACCGCATGCAGATTGATCAAGAATTCGCTGATTTATCATAACTTCAAGTTCAAACATAGCTTACACACAAGAACCTCTTGTAAACCATGATAAAATAAAGAAATTTGCCCATGATTAACTTTGCATGTTGGCCAACCACAGCGCACAGTAAAGATTTTTTGGCAGAGCATGCACAATCAAAGACACAATTTTTAATTGTTTCCAAGTACTGATTCATGTTTTTCTGCCAAATGTAGTCTTGTTTCCAAGTACTGATTCATGTTTTTCTGCCAAATGTAGTCTTTATCTGATCTTTTTAATTATGATCTTTATATTTAGGTAAAACACAACAACTTCATTAGGTAGGCATGTACTTCTATTCTTGCAAAAAGCTACCTAAAAACACAGTGCCTTTATTCGTATATAAGTCGATGTACCTAAACTGGGGTTGTGCCTGTATGCAGGGCAATAGGGTAAAGGCTTCACTTCATATAGCTAAAAGGTATTCATGTCTAATGACGACAAAACTAAGACATTAAAATGAAAACATTTCTTTTCTTGAAGAGAGCAGTAAAGTTACTCTTCAAGAAGCTCGCAATAGAAGAGCAATGGGGTTTAGATGAAGTGTGAGTATGATATATTTTGATCAGACTGTATCTATGACCATGTGTGGCATTGATTTAGGGATGGACTTTGAACTAAGAATTGGCTAATAGTTGCTCCAGATTGTTATTTCAAATATATATATATATATATATACCAGGTGTGACAAACAGAATACAGTTTTGCAAGGAAGCTTCCTATGGCAAACACTTTTTGTTGTCTTGTTTCGAAATTCATAGTTGGCAAAAAGAAACCAATCAATAGTGAAGATATATTGTTCTAATTGTTATGTACTATATACCTAACAAATTGATATTTTTGACACCAAATTTCAAATTTGTTTATATTTTCTTCATATTCTACATTTGTATTTCAGATTTACCTCAGAGGAAAATGCGAAACAAACTGCTATTTTTGCCAAAGAAGTCCATGGTCATCTCAAGCAGAAATTTAGTGTGGATCTAATACGGAGTGAGTAGAATCTTACCCTGGGTACCAAGTAGAATCTATATTCAAGGTTGAGAGCTTAAAAATATATTTCAAACATATCTTGCTTGCCCCCAGCAACTTTCAGCAGTCCTACAGATATGTCACATCTCAACCGTGAATCCTACTGCAAAATGTCTAGGCAGCAAGTTCAAATCTTTATACGGCATGCAATAACCCACTCATGATTGGTATGTGTCTTAGTAGGCCTAAATTAGCTGTAATTTAGCTATCTTCTTTTAATTTAGCCTACGTTAAATAAAGTAATGATGATGATGATGATGATGATATGTCTATATATATACTGAAGGAGCTGTATGTTTTCATGCAAAGTGTAATTCTTTGTTGCAATCTTTCATTTCTATGGCTCTCTTATAGTTTATGTTGTAGATGCATGCTATTTCGTCTAGAGGAAATACAAAGTTATACGAAACTTGGAACATGAAGAAGTTTGCATGTGAAAAATAACTCGATGAATGACTGGGACTCTATTCATGGCTGGTTTCAATCATTTTTTATGCTCTCTAAAGTATTAAATTGTTTGAACATATCATAATCAATGATGTCTAGGTGCTTGTCATACGTATTTCGTATCGATGAGGAAGGTGCATCTTCATACAAACAAACAACCCTGAGAAGGGTCAGGATGATGCGAAGCAAAAGAAAGTGCGTTCACGACGTCAACGGGTAAGTTATTGATAGTAAAATAATTGCATTATGGACCTGGTTTGCAGAATGCATTGAACTGATTGAATGGGAGATTTCAGCAGCATAGCCTCCAAATCTTTAAAAAACATTGCACGGATGGGTAATGCATCTTTTGTTTGACTTTATGGCTTGAAAGGAACTTCAGGTAAGTTGCTATAATCCTATATGTAAACTCCCTAATATCTTGATTATTTTCAGAATTACAGCGGTTTTCTTTTTATTGAAAGAACTCACAAAAAGTTTTGAAAAAAATTAAAATATTCGTAGATCCTAAATGGAAATATGAAAAACGGCACAATCTTCAAGAAAACTATAGTTTATAAAGGTCTATAATATGGCTGCAAGCAAAAATCTGTAGCTTTTCTAGTTTACGATTTAGCAATTTGATGACGTCACATTCTCAAAACTGGCAACAGCAAAGAAGACGCTGTAATTCTGAAAATAATCAAGATATTAGAGAGTTTACATATAGGACTATAGCAAAGGTCTTGAAGTTCCTTTCAAGCCATAAAGTCAAACAAAAGATGCATTACCCATCCGTGCAATGTTTTTTTAAAGATGCCAAAGATTTGGAGGCTATGCTA